>BGPR01045594.1:0-12277 GCA_013235015.1 Araneus ventricosus | reverse complement strand
ATTTCTTTTAGCTCTCAAAATTCGCACTTTGAAAACAATACCAATTCGCTTTCTTTTTTCACGTCGTTTTCAAAAAAAAAAAGAAGTTTGTACTTCGCAACGACTGAAAAGTTATTTCATTTCAAATTTGATGGTTAATTTAAGCTCACTCTGTACTATTCATTCGTAGCAACGATAATGATGAAGGAAAATCACCATCACTTAGAACAGAGCGTACCCCTGGGGGTACGCGAAGGACCATTTGGGGGTACGCGAAATGAAAGTTGTTAATGGCGCAAACAAGAAAACATAAGGGATTAAAAAAGTTAATTTTGTTTCTCCAAGCGAATACTCTCTATTTAATAACTATACCACTTGAATAGTTGATTATTAGGAAGCGTAATTTTTAGCTATCCTTACAAGTTAAAACGAAATCATTACAATGCTGGTTTCATTTGTTTTGACGTTGAACTAATACTATTGTAAAAATGGAATAAAATGTAAAATCAAAAATAAGTTCTGCAAATGTTAATAATTCCTGTCATTTCACTTATAAGCTAACCTTAACATTATTGATAAAAACTTCTTTGCATAGACGGATGGTTATGGCGGGGGAGGTGGATATGATCGTAGGAGGTACGCAAAAACAAAAGGAATAATCAAGGGGTACGCGAGGGAAAAAGGTTGGGAACCCTAACTTAGAACGTTAGCACTAATAAGAGAAAAAAAAGCTATGTTTGAACTGTGAAATTTTACTGGAAAACTGCTTAGTGAGCATGATGCAATCTTTAAATCATCCAAGACCGTTGAAAAAAGGTCTATGAACGGCAGTCACGTTTCCATTATGTATTTTAGAAGGCAAAAACTAAGCAATCCCTTTTTTCAGTTTTGCTCTCAAAACAGTTGCGCAAATATGCAAACACGGCGTATAATGCTAAATGATAGAGCATTCAGTGTATCTATCACACAGTGCGACGTCTAGTTACATGTTCGATAACATTTCATTGTGGGTACATTAATGGTGGTGTGTACAGATGAGAAAAATCTACCGGTTTTAACCGAAAATCGGGGGTATTTTTTGTTTCGGTTAACCAGTTTTTTCTTTCTGTTTTTTTGTCCGGGTTATAATCGGTTATTTTTTTAAATTCGATAACCGGGTAAAAAAACCGAATCGGAAGATAGGCTCGATTTTAGGTTCGATTAGACTGAAATTCATCAAATTAGGAAGATTTGAATTTCATCATCTTAGGCCAATCAATGACAACCGCTACCTCGAGGCGTCTGTTGGTTGGTAGATTACTAAAAGAGTCTTTATGAACACATAAATATTGGCCAAAGGATTGATTTCTTGTAAAAACAATATTAATAAAAAAATTTGTCTACAAACGGAGCTTGTTTTTTTATTTAAAAAAAACCCCCGAAAACCGGTTATTTTGAGCGGTTATAGCCTCCAGGTTAAACCGGAGGTGGAAAAAACCTGAATAACCGAAAACCGATTATTTTTGCAGTATCCGCCATCCCTAGTGTTGTGGCTCGTAGAGTCCCTCCCCGAAGTTGGGACGTACCCCCGTAAAAGGGTTTGTCGTCCCATGAGCCACTCGTAATGGGGACTATTTTGCCATCGACTTCAGTGCCCTATTTTCTGTCGCGGCGGCCGGTCTTTCATCGGCAACCCGGAAATTACGGCAGAACGGGGGTGTTTCTTTATGATTACATGTTCGATAACAATCACAGCTATGTTTCTCAAGTTTGACGCCCCTTGAATTCATCTCATTTTGAATCAACTGCTATCAAATATTAACATAAGAAATCCAAAGTTTAAGAATAAGAATGTTCTCTCTCTCTCTCTCTCTCTCTCTCTCTCTATATATATATATATATATATATATATATATATATTAAATCTAATTATCTTTCTGTATTTCATTGTATGATTATTAATTAGATAGTATTATTTTATATTTAATTTTAATTATTGGTTTAATAAGTGTATATACTGAAAAGGTTATTTGAGTTTTAATTGTTTGTAATATATATATATAAATAAATTTTAAGAATATGTTCTTAATATTTTTTATTCTTTACTGATAGGGCACAGTGTGATGCCGCGCCTTGTGAGGAAGGAAAAACACCCCGGAAAGAAGAAAGACAAAAACAAAGAGCGCCTTAAAAATAAATTTAAAAAGTTAGATGGAAAACCAGGTATGTTTTTAAAGGAATCCTTTAAGATGGAAATATTTTTTAATACATGCTTTTTATTTATTTAAAATATTTCACTATTTATTTTTACAGGATCCAGAAAGCAAAATTTCTCAAAGGACGAGCAAATTGCAGAATCGAAGGCCAAGAAGAAGAATCAATTCCCGAAGAAGAATTTTAATAAAAAGCAGGGTGATTGGCGAAAAAGTAAGATTCAATACATGTATTTAGTCATACGCTGCCTAAAGGAGTTCTTAAAGCTAAAAATTTTACATTCATTGAGGATTTATATACAGGGTGTTTCAAAGAAACATGGCCAAATTGAAAGGGTAGGTCAGGTATACAAAAACAAATAATTTTCGCAGTATAACAGGTGGTCAGTATTGCAAAGGGGATTCGCTATGGGGGATTTTTGTCAGTAAATTAAATAAAAGTAAAGTATGCACCAGATGAAATATATAACAAAAATTCAAAGGAATACAAATTTACAACAGTACAACAATCAAGTAGCATGAATAGCAACGTGCAAAGCGTGTATCGGCTCAGACGGCAAGTCCTTTGAACACTTATATATTCTCCTCTAAAGCAGGGCATTCATATCTCTTCCAAAGTGGGAATTTTGGAACACGGAAGCAAAAAACAAGCGTCGAGGTCGAAAACCTATGGAAAACAGCATAGCGGCTGGGAAAAGTCGGATTTCCAACCAAACCAAACTCCGGCAGTTCGTGCGCCGAATCTTTGGTGGGACCTTTTGCGAGGGTAGTTGGCACTGCAAACGATTTGACTAGATCCCTGCTACGATAGAAGCAAATCTGAAATCCGCGGAGTGGGGTATCGAAGAACAGCTGTAGAGGGGGGAAGATGATCGCTCTCCCTTACTGCCAGCGCACTGTGGAACTTCAAATGAATGACGTGCCTAATTTTTCGACTTTAATGGGTGGGTCACTTATATATTAACGTCCCGTTTCGGGGCAACACGCGGACTATTTTGGGACGGATCTCATAATTTTCAGCCACGGTTAGATGACGAGGACGACACCTGAGCTGGCACCCCCTCTCCAGGCTTCCACGCCATACACGGCGGGGCTTCAGTGGAATCAGGTTTCGAACCTGGAACCCTCCGGCCCGAAAGCCGAGACCTTACCACTAGGCCACCGCGGCCTCCTCAATGGGTGGGAAGAAACACAGTGTTGGGACAAATGGATGGAATGGAATACAGATGAATTGCCGGCTTAACACTCCTTAAGTATTCCAAAGATTTGTTGTTGGTATTGCGTCCTTTTTGTCATTATCGTATCTATCATGCCGCATATGACTTGTGATGTTGTTATTCATGCAACTGGGTTATTGTGCTATTGTAAATTTATATTCTGCTCAATCTGTGTTGTACATTTCATCTTGTATGTCCTTTTCTTTTGCTTAATTCACTGACAAACAGCCTCCTGTAGCGGAGATATAAATACAAATTAAGGGAAGTTTTAACTGGGATAGAAGTAAAAATACAATAATATTAACAAAAAACGAATGAAAAAGTACGAGAAAGAAGAAGAATCTGGTGGATGAAGTCATCAGAGGCCTCCATCCATGCAGATTCAAAATTAGAATAGGTTTTCTGTCTAGGAAAAATGACTTTAAGGTCTAAATTTGAATTTTCCTCTGAGGCCTGTAGCGGACCCCTTTGCAATTCTGACCCTATGTTCTATTGCGAAAATGACTTCTTTCTCTATGCCTGCCCTACCCTTTCGTTTTGACCATGGTTTTTTAAAACACCCTGTATATATGAAACAACATTTCCATTGATGTTGCGTTTATCCAAATTCAAACCAGCGGGAGTGGTCTCCCCTAAACTTTCTCGTTTACTTTCTAAGTGGAGATTCGTCAAAATCTCGAGTTCGAATTTTTTTTTTGACGATTACAATACTTTCTCTCTGTATATTTCGTATACGAGAAAGTGAAACAAACAAACCTGAAATCAAATATCTGTTGCCACGTTTCAAAAAAATATTACTTTGAAGCAGGTGCGATAAAATAGGCAATGCAATGAATACTAAAGCGAAAATTCTGCTTTGGAATTGAATTCCCAAGAAAATTTATACTACCACAACCGTAACAATTGCAAAAGCGCGTAAATAAAGGATTTGCTGAAATAATGAGATCGGTTTGAATTTTATTTACAATAATAAAAAAATTGTTACAATTTATGTTTGAAAACATTATTTATTGTTGTAAATAAAATTTACAACAATAACAGATTGCTACCAGTACTTTGCGCATAAGAATCGTATTAAAAGAAATTGAATATGCAATTTGAACGCCTTTTTTCGACGGATTTGGCCCAACATTTTATACGGACCTACATTCATGACGATAAAACTGTGTACCAAATTTTATGCATCTAGCTATTCAAGTTTTTGAGTTATAGCGTTCACATGACCGCGGACATACAGATAGACAGACTTCCCGTTGACGGATTTTGTCCAAAATTTGATAGAAACCTACAAATTATGTTTAAAGACCACATACCAAATTTCATCCCTGTAGCTCTTATAGTTTTAGAGTTATCGTGTTCACAGACAGACAGACATGATTCTAAAATTGTCTTTTTCGGACTCAGGGAGGTCTAAAACGTGGAGATTCGTCAAAATCTCGAGTTCGAATTTTTTGACGATTACAATACTTTCTCTTTGTATAACTTCGTATACGAGAAAGTAAAAATGATTCAGTCGTTTAAGGCCAAAACAGTTTATTTCATAAGTAAGCCATAATCAAATTAGTTGTAGAGTGTGATAGTTGTACTGTATGAAAAAGATTTTTAAAAGAATTTTGAAATAATGAAGCCATGGCCAGGAGTAAAGAATTATGCCGAAAACGGCGTGAGTTGCTTAGTGTGTTACATGATTGAAAAAGAGGAAGTTGCACTATCCCAGCGAGATAAAGTAGTATTGTAGAAGAGGGGAATCCCCGAGAACGTTAGAGCGGTTGAAAGTAGATTTGAGCGAGTTAAAGTGACAGTTAATTGTGTGCTAGAGCTTAAGTAGAAATAATTTTACGAATTAATTCTTGAGTAGAGTTTTTAAAATTAGGAAAGTGTTAATTTATTACATATATAATTAAGCAAAAATTCCAAGCTTGAATAAAAGAATAAGGAGCGGGATCCTCTATGTTTGGCATTGAATAGAAATCAAAGTTATATCAGGAAGGAAATTATTTTACTCACTTACTTTTTCTTCATGCTTAACATTTTGAATTTTTGAGTTTTATTTGGTTTTTTTCTTTTATTTAAACTGTCCACATTATAGGCACTTGTTACAAACAGGTATTTTTATTTTCAGCAATAACTTAAAACATCTTAAATCATTTTGATATATATGACCTTTACAATTTGATGTATTTTTAAGTTTTAGCAAAGTGTGGTCAAACTAATGGCTCTTGAGTTTTGATTCTATACACAGTACTGTTTTTTTACGATTGTGAATTTTCCTTTCAGAACATGGATCATGGAAAGAAAAGCTGAAATTTGGTTCACAAAAAAATGAAAACAAGGTCTCTAAAACCAAGAAGCCTAAAGGGGGAAAATATATGTCCTACAATGAGAAAAAGCCATTTAAGAAACAGGGCAAATCATCCAAGTTCAAAGGATACAAGTCGAAGGACACAAGCGGTAAATTTCATTCTTCCATAAAATGCTCTTTTCTTCATGTGTCCAGATAGCCTGAACTTTCAGGAGGCTTCAAGGTTCCTTAAATTTGGGGAGGCTTCAAGTTTCCTAAACATTTTTTCACTCGTGACGCCAAATAGGTAAAAGGAAAGAAAAAACATAAGAAAGGCGCAGTTAGGGTCCGCGCCGTAGATTTTTCATGAGAACGTCGGGATAAAATCATAAAACAAGTGTTTCGTATTAATATGAAATTTAATCATCAATCTCTTTAGTGCAATATTTACACAGAGTAGTATAATGGTTAGAGAATAGATAAATCACGAGTTTATCGCATGTAGCAAGGGTCTGGGGTAGCTTGTGATTTATATATTCTGTAACCATTATACTACTCTGTGTGTGTAAATATTCTATTAAAGAGATTGATAATTAAATTACATATTAATACGAAACACTTGTTTTATGATTTTATCCCTATGTTTTCACGAAAAATCTACGGCGCGGACCCGAAATGCGCCTTTCTTATGTTTTATTTTGAGTAGTTTTTGATGACGCCATCTGTTTTTAGTATATAGAACTACATTTCGCGTATGCGCAGGAAAACATTATTTACTACAAATGCTCATATTTCCCGTAAAATTCAATTGTACGAAAATTTTGTACAATTCGAAAGAAAACTCTGCATGTTATAATCTAAAAACATGCATAGTTTAAAATTTCCAATATAATACAGATTTTTACTTATATTCTCATACATATTTTTATTGTCTCACTTTTGAGTCCTAGTAATGCTCCTCAATCTCTTTAAAATGACACCAGAATCAACCTCCTACCTAAACGCGTTTCCACGATACACTTATTTATAACCTTGCATAAAGCTAATTCAGAAAAATCACGCGCATGCGCCTACAATGGTACGATGGCGTCACAGGCAAAACAAATACTATGCATACACTCTTACACATATGATCTATCCGTTGTGGGGTCAACCATTCTTTTCGCATTATTAGTCTCGTAGTTAATAGCGATTCAAATCCGACGGTATTTTGTCACACAAGAAAGTTCGACCGACTATCACTGTAACGAGCGGAAAGATGTTTTCACGTTAAAATATCGCGACTCCATTTTCAGCCAAACTTTTTTACAATATTAAAAACAATACATTTCCATAAAAGAGTCACATAAATTGATTATAAATTAATAATATTTAAAAAAATTGTCTCTCAGTCTAATAAATGTTATTATTCAATTCATTTTAATGAATTGTCTTGGAACTTGATTGATTTTCGTCGACCGGCCCAGGAAGTTGGAGGATCGGCAGTTCTAGATTTGATTCCACTATAGATAGCACAATAATATGATAAATGCTTAAGAAAAACATTTGTAACTTTTAAATTGTAATTATGCTTACATATCTATATATTGTTATTTTTCCACTTAATGAATATTTTTCGCAATGCATCACTTCTAACAATATTCTGGAAATATATGAACAAGAAATATCCTTCATATTGAGTTTTACAGAATGTGTTGAAGCTAGGATATCATCATTCAATCTTAATTTTTTCACAGGTCTAAAAATCATTAGCAATTGAGAAAAAAAACACCTTTCAACTGCTGCACGTGTAATATGTTCATTTTTGACTGGGCTGAATCTTTCTACCTATCTTTTACAATTTCAACGTGTGTTTATTTTCCAATTGGATAATATTTCAGAATTTAAAAGTACATTCAGACTTCTAATCTCAAATATCGTAAATGAGGACATGTGGGAGGACATTTTTCAAAGGAGGACAGAACTTACAAAAGAAGGAATGTCCTCCCTAAAAGAAGACGATTGGTCTCCTTGCTATTACGAGCGGTTCATGTGACGAATCTCCCTTTAACACACTCACTACCACTATTCACGCCTGTGACTTGAACCATCTATCTAATTAGATGACCTCTTCTCTGCCATCTCTTAACTACTGTAGAGAAGAGGTCATCTAATTAGATAGATAGTTCGACTCACTACCACTATTCACGCCTGTGACTTGAACCATCTATCTAATTAGATGACCACTTCTCTACAGTAGTTAAGAGATGGCAGAGAAGGGTTCATCTAATTAGATAGATAGTTCGACTCACTACCACTATTCAAGCCTGTGACTTGAACCATCTATCTAATTAGATGACCCCTTCTCTGCCATCTCTTAACTACTGTATAGTTACTTAAAGCAACAGTAAAGCACAGCTTTTGAGTTAGCCTTCGAAGCGATACATTCTTCGCATATTGCTAATTCAACAGGCTAAATTCAAAGCGAAAAGCAATGTTGTTGTTGTTTGTCAGCTGTGTTTAAAGTGAGATAAAGTGGGATGTTTTATTGAATCACAACAATGTCTATTTGAAAAGTATTCATATATTTTTCTTCACAATACACATACATATACAGACAACACACCTATTGAAAGATGATTTTCAAATTTATTCATTTCAAGTATCGACAGAAATATTTTCTTCTTTCATCAAGTAACGCGCCGTCATTGTTTCTTTTTCGTTATAATATGCTTCTAAGATACGATGCACGAGTATAAGATACGATGTATAAGATACGATACGAGTATAATATACTTCGAAGATACGATGCACCAGTATAAGATAAGATATGATACGAGTATAATATACTTCGAAGATACGATGCACGAGTATAAGATACGATACGAGTATAATATACTTCGAAGATATGATGCACGAAGATTTAAGATGCATGAGTTCCTCGTCACCACATTATCTGTCGGCATGCCCCAAAAATATAAATATCATAAATGTTGTCTATGGTGCAGTATATTTCGGGGTATGGCATTCGCGTGGATTCCCAGTGCCCTGTGGTGGAAATTGTTGTACTCATCCACCCTGCACCCACCCAACTGGTTAGATAACCCTTGAGGTTATAGGCACCAGAGGTGTGGGATGGCGTCATGTCATGCTATGTGGTGCAGTATATTGGAGTTGGTTCATTTTTGCATATCAAATTATAGCATTACAAGAAGGTGTTTTTTCGGTGCAGAGTATTGGATTTATTTCAATTTTGCATAGCAAACTACCTAGCCTTAGGTATTCTTATGTAAGAGTAGCCCTTTAAATAGTAGATGGTTCCCTATTCTATTGGAACGCATTAGCTTCAGTGAAGACTTTCGGTTTTGGAACCAGAGAATCGCGAGTTGAAAAACCGTGCTTACGGCCTGGTGCACGCTGAATCTGTTCGGGTCCATATTTCCTCCAATGGTGTAGAGCGGAAGTTTAGAGGTGCAGAGTCGTCCTTCATCTAACTGCGGTTCAAATTGACGATATCTGTTCCGAAATAGCTCTCGTGTAGCTTCAAAACCGAACGTTAAAGCAACTCAAGCCGATTCCATACTGTGTTCCTGTTTTGTTTTGATTGAACAATGACGTCAAATAATCAATAACAGCCAGTTAGTAATATCAAAAACAGAATATACAGGGTGCCCACTAAAGACCCTTACCACTCTTTTAACTACCGAATGGCTGCAGGCATCTTCATAAGAGTGGTATTTAGGTATGTTAAAGTGACTATGCGCTACTGGATGAAAACACCTACATCGCCACCTGGTGGAAAACGGTGGAGTTAGCGTGATTATCTCTAAAACGGTACGAGATAGAGGAACAAAGTGAACTACAAAGTTGTAGAGCATCATCGATTTAGTACAAAAAGACACCTTCTGTACATAAATGCTTAAAACAGAACGCTTAAAACACGTATTTGTGTGTTCGCGATTTCCTACACTGACACGTGACAAAACATTCTTAGAAAGAAAAATAACAACTAGTTATCACAAGATATCTTTATTTTCGATGTTCAAACTCCTCTCCGTCAGCTGCAATGCACATCTGGACCCTTGCTTAAACTTCACGTTGCACACGGTGTAGCGTAGCGGGTGTCAGTTTGGCACAAGCATCCGTAATGCGTCGTTGAAGATCCTGCAATGATGTTGGAGGGGTCACATACATCTGCTGTTTGAGGTATCCCCACAAGAAAAAGTGCATTGGAGTCAGATCAGGTGTACGTGGGGTCCACTCTTGGAAACCACCATATCCGATTATTTGTTCCCCAAATTTCTCTATCAGGTACTGCTTCACTGATGATGTTTTGTGCGCAGGCCCACCGACATGTTGGGACCATAAGTTCCGGAGCTGAAAACAAACAAATGTGCATTTTAAGCTTTCTGTTTCCAGCATTCATGAATATAAGGTGTCGTTTTGTACCAAATCGAAGATGCTCTACAACTTTTTAATTCACTTTGTTCCTTTATCTCGTACCGTTTTAGAGATAATAACGCTAACTCTACCGTTTTACACCAGGTGGCGCTGTAAGTGCTTTCATTCAGTAGCGCATAGTCACCACTCTTATGAAGATAGCTGCGGCCATTCGGTAGTTAAAAGTGTTGTAAGGGACTTTAGTTGGCATCCTGTATAATCATGCAATTTTGTTTTCCAAAACTTTACAGCCTGGAAACAATTTTAGTTCTGGGAATTTAATTTTTGCATCTTTATTACAGATGACTACAATAGGCTATTTAAGAAATCTATCAATAATTCCAGTCCGGAGGGGATTACATATTTTCCTGCGGAAACAACAGGGCCAAAAGTACCAGAGCTGCCCACTGCCCGTAGTATGACAGTGAAGAGAAGTGACGAAGTCAAAAGACAAAGTAAGGTTTAAAAACTATGATTTGTATTTAATATCAAGTTCTTTTGTGACGATGTCAACGGAATATTAATTATTATAAGGACAGTCACAACTCGATCAGAAATTTCACTTTATGATAAATGTCTAAAATGATCAAATGAATGCACACAATATTCTAAGTAGAATTCTATTCCTACTTGGTCTTGCATATTTATCCAACCAGCAGTGACGAATCCCGGATTTGGGTCGAGGGGGGGGGGGGGCTTGAGATCATAAAATTTTTTTATCTCTGTGACGAATGTGAAACCTTATGGCTTAGGTAAACCAAAACACTTTAATTTTACAGACTTTATTCACCTGACAATAAGGATCATAAAAAACAACACAATACTTTCGATAATTTAATAAAAAATACAATGAAATAACTAGCCGAAAAATGTCTTCAATCGCGTCATCGCTACAAGTGGAATGACTAGAAAAGTGAGAAAACTTTCGAACCTATCAAGCCAGAAAGCAATATTGTCGCGTTTTTATTATTTTTTTTAAAAGAGAAATCAAGAACAAACAGTTGTAGTGATTTTAAATAAAATCAAGAATTTTGACTTAGTTCTGGGAGGGGGCGCTGCCGCCGATAGACCCTCTGGATTCGCCACTGCCAATCAGTGAGCTATTACAAAAGGGAGAAATGTGGTACCTTCAGTTGGTCAAAGCGACCTGGGAGCATGACTCCAGATAAGAAGGCTGCGTGTTCAAATCACGTCCGGGTCATCAAATGTGGAATGACAGTTTATATGCTGGTATAAGGAGAGAACTCCACAGTCCACACCTCTACCAACCTCCATTACCTCAGAAAGGATTTAGCATATCAGGCGATAATGAAAATGTGCAGACAACGTAATGATAAATATACAGCTAAAATCTCAACAACTTGAATAGGTTAACACTAAATGTTACTTAATAAGAATGTTACATCGCAAGCATAAATACACGACGCGTGCTGGCAAGATGCAGGAGAAATGAAAGCGAACACCAACGAGGTCGTCTTTAAGTACGAGAACTACAAGTTGAAGTCTTATGGATTCCCAAGCCATATTGGTAGTGCTGAAGTTATACAGGGTTAGTCTAAGTGATTCATCGGATTTGAAAGGACTGTTTATTTACAAATATACGACGTACAAAGACGGGTGATGTATGAAAAGATACATACACTCACCAAGTTTCTGGTACATACTACAAATGTTCAATGTGTGCTTCCTGGGTCACCCGGCACACATCCCAACGGTAATCCAGCTCCGTCCAGACGTTAGTAGCATGTTTCCGTCAATGTCCGTCACAGGAGATGCCTTCCGGCAGTGCTTGCAGCGTTGTTGGCATTGGGGGTACATGCACTTTGTCCTTCACATAATCCCACAGGAAGAAATCCCATGGCGTGCGATCTGGCGACTTGGGGGGCAATAGCAACAGAGGAACGTCCTCTAGACCAGCACACCCTATCCAGCGATGTGGCAGTTCTCTGTTGAGAAAGTCGCCTGCCATCTAGCGAGTCACGAGGCGGGCTTTTAAACTTGGGGAGTGTATGTATTTTGTCATGTATCGCCCGTCTTTGTATGTCGTATACCTCTCTATACACAGTGTTCTGAAACCAGATGAATCATTTAGACTAACCCGTATAATAATGTTCCATTCAATTTCCGTCCGTAGATTTGGCATAGAAACCCTGACCTTGCCATGAATCAAACGCAGTTTTTTTATTACT
>BGPR01045593.1:0-12277 GCA_013235015.1 Araneus ventricosus | reverse complement strand
TCATTACTTCGTTCCAGTTGCACGTATTGCTGTGATAATTTTATTATCTATCAGCAGCTATTAGGTCTTCACATTCTTATTTAAAAGCATTTCTTCTGAAGTTACTAGTGAGCCACTTCCTACCGAGACTTGAAATAAGGTATTTGCTTTAAACATCTGCAAAAGATAATTGGCATAAGAAGAAACTATCCACATAATACAAAATATTATTCTAAGATCTCAAACAAGCCACTGGAATGGAAGAGAAAACTCATGTTTTCTCAGGACACAAAGCCTTTCCTTTTCTTATTTTACACTATCTTCAGACACATTATAATTGTTCATGACGGAGAAAAGGACATCCAATGCATTATGCTGAAAAGTCCATTTATACTTTCAGGCATTTCCAACTCTACCTGGAAAAAACCACAGTGTTAAAAAAACTTCTTATATAGGTTTGTCAAGAACCGTCTTTAATGCTCTTCATGTGCTGCAGGACTAATCTCAATGTAGAGATCGTCATTTGAGCACGCAACCTGACAGAATCAAGAAAATTAACTTTTATTTTAATTTTATATATTTATTTCGATGTTTTTATTTGTGTTTTTTTGGCGTATGTCGTTACTAATAATGGTCGGAAATGCTGGACGATGCCAAGTTAGATGCCCTATTTCATTGCAAACATGTTGCACCTCTAATGCGGCTGACTCTTATATCTACGAAAACCTACCAATGATTATGAATGTGCATAAAGTGTTAATCCTCTGCTCCCATTACGTAATACTAATTACAGCTTTCCTTGAGTACCTAGCACAACATTCTTCTACTCGTTCAAGTTAAAAAATCATCCAAAAATGGTAAAATCCTACTTTTGGCAGCGAGATACAATTCTCTTTACAACAGGACATGGGTCCTTTCCACTTATCTAAACCATTCCGTCTTGCGGTAGAGAGGGACAAATGTGGATGCGGTGAGCAGGAAGTCCCATCACTTGCCGCACAGATTGCCTTACTGACCAGCTCTTTTCACCCTCATGAAACCAGGCTGATTTGGGATCCCTGGGTGGCGAGGTAATGATATAAACACTCTCTCGAGCGAAAATAAGGAATTTAATGGATTTTATTCCACTTAACAGTCTCGCATTTTGTACTTTCAAACAAAACCTTTAGATGTTCATTTAAATGACTGCGACGTGCACAGCGAATAGCGCTCTTTCAGTTTGGATATAATTTGTAGGTGAAAAGGTCGATCCATCTGCAATTTATTGAGTCGACACGAATTTTCTTAACTAATCTTTTATGGGCCAATTTAATCAGCTTTTCCCTTAAAAAGATTCTATAATTAACATCGTAATTATTATTACTTAATATTTAAATGATTAACCAACCAATGAGAAGAAATTCATTCGCCTACTGTTAAAATGCAGAAATGAAAAGAATCTGAAATTGTAGAACTAAATAGCAAAGGAAGCATTTATTCTTAAAATACAAATAAGTAACCTGCTACGGATATTTTAAATCAATCTCCCTTTATTCAATTTGATTACAGGTCACTTTTAACTCAAAATATATTATCTTACATCGATCAAAAACTATCATTACTCAACTTGGGGCTTTCGTTAGAAGCTACAAAGTCTGATGCAAGAAGACCTGCGACCTTCTGCCAACCTCTAAATTACCCTTCATTCCTCACCGAAAGAAACTACTTTACCCTAAGGCATCAATTCTGCAAGCCTTCAATGTATTCGATAAAGTGATCCATAGCAATATAAGTCTCTAAACAAATTGTTCTTTTAGTATTATATTTAACGCTAATGCTTAAAGTGGTGATTAAGTTTCCAAAGATGTAACGTAATGAAAATTTCCAACGAGGAAGGAACTATTTCTTTGATGGGGGCTCAGTTCAACATTCTCTACCTAACAAACCTCATATTAATTAGATTGTTTACTCTAAGATGAAATTCTAATTCGTTAAGAATAAATAATAATAATTAAATATGAAAATTATTTTCCTTTAATTTAAATTTACAAAATAATAATCAAGGAGGAGAAAAAAAAATTTATAATTTGAATGGTATTACATCACTTTTGCAAAGAAAAAAGACACAGCATTTTAAAATATTAAATGTATGAAAGACATATTTCAAAAAAAAAAATTCTATATTTTGGCCAATTTCAAGGTCGTCGCATAATCCACGACATGCAATGAGTAGCGGAAGGGTAAGAATACAGTAATTTTAAATTAGCACAAAATTATCAAGATTTAGAAAAAGAGCAAAATCAAATAAAATATTGAATTTTTAGACATCGGTTTTTTAAACATGATTAAAATTCAAGTTGTCAAACAGATTGTTTAAGTAGTTGCGAGAACAGAAATTTTATCATCCTGTCCAGTTCAACCTATGACTGGCAAACGCTTTACGATCAAGCTCTCGACCTTGACATGCAGAGGTTCGTTCCATGTTACTTTCTATAGCCACTCAGGTTGTTAAGAGCTTTAACGACGGCTAATTCTTCATTTTCTTTTAGATTTAGTTTGTAAATGGGATTATTCAGATTTAAATTAGAATTCGATTTCGTCATCTGCAAAAGAATTTTAAATTTTCTAAGACATCTTTCGGATCTTTGAAGATTATCTCAGTAGAAAATTTTATTGATAATTGCCATGAGGTTTAATTTATTACCACAAAATCAATAATATATATTTTCTCTACAATTCAATCAATTTTTTAGACATCTCTAAAATCAAATTATGAGAAGAAAAGTCACTTGTCTTGGATGAGGTACAGAAAATTCTCACAAAGTGCATTAATCTTCGTTTATTAATTTCATGAGCGCAATATGAATGTTCAAGTAAAAGAACATTTGAATTCCTACAGAGAATATTGAATTTCACAAAACCGCAAGTAATCCATATGTACAGTATACCTGCAAATAACGTTTCATCCGTAGATACAGAGCACCTTGCAAATAACCTTTTATCATTATGTTGAGTATCTGAAAATAATCAATTTCTTAAATTATTATAACTGTTCAAAAATCGATAATAATAATAAATTATATTTTATATAAATTATATAATAAATAAAAGTAATAAGGATATCGGAATGTACACTATGCAAAAATAAAATTAAATTTATCCATACTAATGATCGACGTGGCGTCATTTAGTTTAGTTTCGTTGAAATGAGGATTCAAGTAGTTATTTCTACTTTCCACATGTTAGGGAGCTGATAGCGTTTATCCACGTGCATAAATCATCTGTATGTCCTGCTCCAAAGTTTCATCAACAAGCAGAAGAACAGACCAGTTTAGGTCGTCTTAACATTGTTACATTTTCGGCAAATATGGATATATTTCGAAAGTATTTTAACGTGAACGATTTGCTCATCCGTAACAAATGGTAATAACACTAATTTTCTTTTGCCAAATAAAAACTCCAGGCTTTATATTAAAAGAAACACATTGTTGTTGATTGTCAATGTCTAATAAAATTCAAAATTTTATTAGAATCTTTTTCAATTATAAAATGGTAATTCTTTTTCTACAAAATTGCAAATCTTAATCTTAATTATGCAAAAGATGCTATCTCATTTTGACATGAACCGTATTTATTGACATTTGTAAAGCTACTTAAATGCCTAATATTTTCAAAATATAAATACACAGTGTACAAATAATCCTGAGCATTTCAAAACAAACCGTAAAATATAAATGATTTCAAATGGGCAATTCATCACCTTGTTTGGTTTTTCAAAAAAAAAATTAAGTACAAAACTTCCCTTCAAGCACAGTATAAGGAAAACACCCAGAAGAGATCAAAACTACATGTAATAAGCCTGCAATGCCAACAATTTTGTTTAAGATTATTTTGTGCATTAAAACAGGTTATAGTATCGAGGTTCTTTCCGAGGTTGTGTTATTTTTCCAATCTCTACTAGTCTATAAAAGAGCTGCCACATTAGAGTGTGCAGATGCTTCAACGTTTGCAGGCAGAATACGGCTTCTGAAAAAATCTCATCATCATCTACATTTAAATATTTTCACATCATCTATTTATTATTACCGCTGATTAAGATTCAACTGTATTATGGGCTTCATAAAGTGCGTTGAAAACTATCGAAACAAGTTTGTACTTCTCAAAGCAACATCGACGAAGACTAGGCTCGATAAGTCGCAATTTCAAATACAAACATTTGAAATTTGATGGGGAAAATTTATGTATGTTACAGATGTCGCATCTAAATCTAAAGATGTTTGTGAAAATTCAGAGATACTCAAGTTCTATAAGAGGTGGCTCTAAATTCAGATTTCGAAATGGAAATTGATAATTCCATAAATCTTGTAAAGAAAGGAACTACAAATGAAATACTGAAAGTCAGTACAAAGAACAGATAGAGTCCACTATTGTTTTCTAAGAGTAAGGAAATAGGCTTTAGCTTAAACTCTATAAGAAAATAATTTAACAATAAAAATCTTTCTTTTACCACGGTTATTTTATTTTTGAAACTACATCGGACGCATTGGGAGATGAACCCTCGAACACTTTCTGGAGACATCAATCAAGAGTGATAGTGGGTGGTGAAAACATTTCACAACAGAAACAAAACTTATATATTTTTTGCAAAAAAGAGCTGGTTTCGCAGCAAAATGGCGTTTGATTTGTGAATTACAGTTTGAAACAACCACGTCTCTTCATTTTCATCGTACACACTAATTGCGATCAACTAGGCTAGTTTTCATCTCGTCAGCCTTCATAAAAAACCTTTGAAGACAAAGCCGATACTAAAAAAATTTAAAAATTATTTCCTAACATTAAAGTTATTTTTATTTTTTAAGCGATCCAAAAGTTGTTATTGCTCAAGAGGTAAAATAATTGAAAAATTTTCGAACATGGGAAACATAACATCACTTGCTATCAAAGGAAGCATACATTTCTGAAATATTAACTGTAAGACGCTGAAATTCAATGCATTTTTATTCACGACATTAAAACTGTATCCATTAAGCTAAAAAATAGAGCTGTATCCTAAAATTGATAAACATAAGAAAGGCGCAGGTCGGGTCCGCGCCGTAGAAACTGTTTAGGAGTTTGGAATACCTATTGACGTCACAAAGAAACAAAAAATAGAAACAAAAGAAAGCATTCGAAAAATTTACGGAAGTGAAATGTAACTGTCTTATAAATTGGACATTAACAAGAAGAGAAGCCTATATTAATGAAAGATCCAGCTGATTGTTCAGGATTCATCAATATTGCAACATGTAAGTTTTGTGTATGTGTTAAAACTCCTTTGTACTGAACTTCAAATGAGTGAAACAATTCTAGAATATTAGAATAACGGGTGATCAAAAATACCTAATACATTTTTAAATATTGAAAAGAATCTGATTGAAAATTTTTTGCGGCGTAAGCAATCCATACACCATTTTTTCCTGGAATTTAAGAAATTTAGTACAGAAATGATAGTTAGGTAATGCTACAGATAACGATTACATTGGAAATTCAGAAACTATTTGTCATTTATAGATGCATTTACATCTATAAATTTATTCATAGAAGTATATGCTTACGACAGTTTCGATCGTGAGATTTATGACGGAAAATCTTGTTTGAAAATAAAATATTAAGATCTAAAAAATATTAAAAGTTCGTCTTTGAAAGGAAAAGTACACAACAACTGATCTATAATAACATTTATGCTGGATAGGGAATAAGTCACTGCAAATTCAGCAATATCTGCAAAGCTGCAAATTCAGCAATATCTGCAAAGCTGCAAATTCAGCAATATCTGCAAAGCTGCAAATTCAGCAATATCTGCAAAGCTGCAAATTTAATTTTTTGTTTTATCAAATTCTTCATTCCTTTTCTTTTGCCACTATTAAAGTTATAATAACAAATATTGCTTTCTTTTAATTTTAACAGAAAGGCAGAACTTTTATTTAAATTTTTATTTCGTAGCATGTACATCTTTCAATATGTTCTCCCAACAAATCCAATGACATTAATTATTATAATGTCCCTAAGCGTTCCATCCTTACTTATTAATCTTCACACTTTTAAAAACCATTTTTAGACCAACTTATTATACTTTTACTAAGGATTTATACCCTATCAAACAATGAGAAATTAGTCAAAAACTGCGCTGTTCTATTTCATTTTTATAATCTTTGCACTCGGGGTAAAATCGGGTACTCCAAGTGGCATAAAACTGGGACAGTCAGTACTGATGATTCCTCCGATGAAGACAATAAAAACACATCAGATGTTGATTGCTTATATTTTAATGATAAATTTTCTAACCTAAATAAAGAAGAATGGTTAATCTAATGTAAATACTGTCTTAGCTTTGATCACGAAAGCTGCAGTGGCGCGTAGGGGGAAGACAACTGCTTTACATGTGAATTTTGTAACTAATATTCTTAAATTGTCATCTCTAATAATAATGCAAAATGTGTGCTGGCATAACACATGTTTATTATGCTCGTTTAATGATATTGTAGTGATAACACATGCTAATTTTGTTCATTTATTGATGTTTTTACTGCATTATGCCATCAAGATATTGTGGTAATAATGCAAATTAATTTTACTTCATTTGTTGTAAATACGTTGAGAGAAAAAGGCAGCGCATGATAACCGGTTATGTTTACATGGCAAATCATTCTTTTTTCAGTATGAGGCTTTGGAACCAGGAAAAGAAATGGACAGCGCATAAAGTATGTAAGGATATAGTGGAGCCGGAGCGCCTCAGAATGTAATTTACAGCCTCGGGCAAGAATTTGACCCTGATAAGCTGCTTGGAATGCAACTAAAGTAATCGTGAATTGAATTGTTGGGTACTGCAGGTTTATTGATCACAGTGTAATTTGCATTTCTTCTGAGTATTTGCTGCTTATACTGCGGCTTGAAGGGAAGTTTTTGTACTAAATTCTTTTCTATGCCAAGAAAAATACCAAACAATGTGCATGAAGTTCCCCACTTTAAAATCGACTTATTTTTTTTATGGTTTTTTGAAATGTGTACGGATTGCTTGTATGCTCTATATTTATGTTTGGAAAAAATCAAGTATTTAGGTAGCGTTACAAACGGGAAGAAATAAAGTTTATCTCAAAATGGGATATCATCTTTTGCATAGTTATGAGAAAATAAGATTTGAAAACTTGTAAAAGAAGTGTTACCACTTTTAATATAAAAAAAGTTTCTAGATAATATTTTAAAAATTTTGCTGAAATGTATACTTCTCTGAAATCTTTGTTTCTTTAATGTAAAGTCTGGAGTATAATTTCTAGGCTGGTAAAGAAAATTAGTGTTATTACCATTTGTTACGAATGAGTTATGAAAGCGTCAGTGTTACAATACTTTTCGCAATATCTTCTTATTTGTCAAAAATGTATCATCGTTAAGACGACTCAGGAGAGGTATTATTCTTGATTTAACTATGGAGGAGGACAGATAGAGTATTTATGCACGAGTGTGAAAAAAGATAGCCGCGCCCTCATTCGTGGAAATTGGAATTAACTACTTCCATTTCCAACGAAATCCAACCTAAATGACGCCATGTTGGATTTTTGGTATCGATAAATGGAAATTGCATTTTATTTTGCATGGTGTACATTCCGGTTGCCTTATTATTTTTATTTATTATATTGTGTAATTATGACAAATACGTTAAGAATAAATCGATTGTCGCTGCAATATCTTCATATTTGCAAAATTATATCATTGTTATGACGACTCAAGGTAGGTATACTTGACATCTGTTAAAACTAATGTAACAGGACATTCGGGGATTTGTGCACGTGTGTGATGAACGATAACAGCGCCCTCATTCGTAGAATTTGCAATTAACTACATTCGAATCTTCCCATTTCCAACGAAATCTAATGAAAATGACTCCATGTTAGTTGCTTGGTAAGTAAATGGAAATTTTATTTTTGCATAATGTGCATTCCGGATACCTTTTTATTTATTATATTGTAGATTATGACAAATACGTTAAGAAAAAAATCGATGATCTCTGCAAAATATGAATTATTCAGGATTTCTCGAGATGAGAATTGTAAGTTTAAAATGCTTTTCAAAACTTTCATGAAGTGTGATTTACCAATTTCTAATATTTTAAGATATTACTTACGCTTTTGGATATAAAATATTGAAATTTCATTTTATTTTTGTACTATTGCGGTAGCATTTCAACATGCTTATCATATGGTGTAATTTGACAAAAAATGGATTATTCCATTTCGCTTTCGCAAATTTTGATAGATTTATTCCAGAATAATATGACGTAGTAAAAAAATAATTTTTAAAGAAATTGATTTATCTTTCGTTATTACTGTCGAAACACATAATTTATTGTTATAATCGTTACGTTCTAGACGTATTTTAGTTTAGGAAGATTATTTGCAGGTACTGCATAGAAACGTTACTTAGACATACTGTACCTAAGGTTGAAACGTTATTTGCAGGTATACTGGACATATGGATTACTTGCAGGTTTTCTCAAATTCAATACTCTTCTGTTGGAATTTTAAGATATTCTTTTTGTACTTGATACATTCTTATTGCGCTCACGAGATTATTAAAAGAAATATTAATGCCACTTTGTAAGAATTTTCAGTACCTCATCGAAGACATGCGATGTTTGAGTTTCACATTTAATTAGGTTTTAAGAGCTTTCTAAATCATTTGATTGAATTTGGTAGAGAAAATATATTGATTGAATTTTTCAGTCATAAAATTAAACCTCATGTCAAATTACACTGCGCTGCATGAAAATAGACCCCGACACCATTCCTGCAAATTCTTATGTAAAATGACCCCTAAATCCAAATATGACCCCTATTTTGTCCCATCACCCATTGTTTTCTCGGGACGCCCCCCCCCATTTTTATCACTTTCCGGTAATTTTATGGCCATGAATTTGATTCGGAGGGGAAAACGATTATTTTAACACTTAAATTTAAAAATAAAAATATAATATATAATAAATAAACTTAATATATAAAAATAAAGTTTAGAAGATTCACTGTACAACGTTGTCGCTTTTGCACATCAAACTCGGATTGATCAAACAGTTTGTGAAAGTAATGGATAAGACATTTAATGGATTTAACTTCTTGAAAACTAAATTTCCTCGTCTTAGTGAGGCTGAAATCCAGTAAGGAATTTTCGTGGGCCCCCAGATTAGACAACTTTTTAAAGATTCAAAGGTTATGAAACCCCTGAATCGCAAAGAAAAACGAACATGGCTTGCATTCCAAAATGCGAGCATGTTGGCATGATACTGCTGGTCATTGGTACGAAAAACTTCTACTTCATAGTACAAGTGGAAGGCAAGCACCAGATGAAGGTACTATATTATAAATTACATTTATTATATTTTATATTATCTATTATTATTATTTATTACATATTATGTTTTTATTTTTAAATTTTTTGAGTTAAAATAATCCTTCCCCCTCCAAATCAAATTCCTGGCCATAAAATTACAGAACAGTGATAAAAATAAAGAGCGGCAACGTTGAACAGTGAATGTTCCAAACTTTCTTGTCAGGGCTTCGGAACCTCTCCCCTTCACCCGCTTTTAGACAAAATTTTTGAATATATTTGCTATAAAGTTGCTATATAGTTGCTATAATTTTTTATATGGGGTGTTTGGGTGAGAAAAAGTGTGGGACTTGAAGCTGGAATATGTAGAAAATAAGCGAAAAAATTGCGAAAACAAACCAGAAAAACCAGTCATTTTTATTGATTTTTTTTAATTTAAGGGGACAAATCCCTCCCAAATCTTTCCCCTTGCAACAAATTTTCATATTTTAGAACTTTTAACCTCTGCAACCCCTCAGAAGATATGTAACGCTCAAAATAATGCTTACCCCCTCCAAATAAAATTCATGGGCATAAAATTACCAAACAGCGTTACAAATGGGGGAGCGGCGTCCCGAGAAAACGGTGGGTGGTGGGGCAAAATGGGGGTCATATTTGGATTTAGGAGATCATTTCACATAAGAATCTGAAAGAATGATATCAGGGCTCGAATTTTTTGCAGTGCAGTGTTAGCAATGCAAACCAAATTTCCGATCCTGATTATCTCCAAACACCCGAAAGATGTCCAACGAAATTTGTTATCTGCACGTTACAGCGGGCGCCGAGATTGAATCGCCAAGCAACGGAGATAATGCAGAAATTGAAGGAAATGAAGATATAATATGACTGATATGATATATATATATACATATATATGAGATATATATATATACATATATATGAGATATATATATACAAATATATGAGATATATATATACATATATATGACTGCTAAAATCCCATTTACAAAATGCAAACCTACATTCAAGAAAATGCAGATTAACAAACCGTGAAGGACTAAAGAAAGTATCTAAATGAAACGTGCCTCTGCCTGTCAAGGTTGAGCGGCATGATCTTAAAGAGCTTGCCTGCTTGCGGAAAGGTCTTGTGTTCGAATCCGGACAGCAGGGTGAAAGCAAAATTTTGTACTCGCAACTACTAAAATTATCTGTTTGAGAACATTAATTTTAACTAATTGCATTTAAAACCGATGTCTACATATTCAGTATTTGATTTGAGTTTGCTCTTTTTTTTCTAAGCCTTGATAATTTTCAAGCAAATTTTAAATAACTGTATTTTACATCCTTTCCGCTACTCATTGTATGCATGTGATTAAAATTTAAAAATGTATGATTATTTGCTTCGAGGTCTCTTCAGTTAATCCTATAGAAGAAAAATAAATTGAACATAATGTACACTGCCTAATAAATAACGTTTTTCAAAAAGATACAGTACCTACTAACCCCATTATCCAAAAATATTCAGAATTCGATAATAAACAGCATCTCTCTACCTTAGTTTTTAACAGTGGATTAAAAAACAAACTATTAAATATCTGTAAAAATAAGAAAAAATATGGTAACCATACATTTAGATAAATAAATTGAAGATTAATGAAGAATTGTTTTGTAATGAAATCTGTTCAACTAACAAAAGTTTAAAACTTTCTCTCTTCATGACATAGTTTTTAAGAATTTAAGATAAACGCGATTGAATATTTGTATCAGCAATGAAAACATTTCTAACTTCATCACAGCAACGAAAAGCATTGTTGCTCCTCGTATTCAGAAAAAAGCCTACACGGAAACTGAACTGCTATAATTAACCACTTAACAGTTTCTTTTTTCTTCTGCCATATTGTGCCCAAAAGTAAGCACATTTTTTATAAGGAAGTTTTATTGAAATTGATTTTATAAATACAAATCAGCTTTCAAAACAGTTACAAGTATAGATTGTATTAATTTCTGATTGTTGGGCGAAAAAGACCTAACAACTGTTTTGCACTTATTTTTTACTATCCAACATTAATTTGACTGCTAGAGGCATTTACTATAAATATTGCAAAGCAAAGAATATGAAGAAGACGGGAAAATCAGTGGAATTGCTTAGAAAAATTATTTGACCTTTTCGGCGTTCGGGCAAATCGGGGTAGTCCCCTTTCGCCGTGCCCAAACGGTGTTCGGGCATGCAACTTTTTAAAAACATTTGAAAGTTATTTTTTGTGAAATAATATTTTCAGAACTTATCATGGAAAAAAAGGATCAAAATTTTGCTCAATTCTTTTTTAAAAAATCATCTTTTCACTGAATTAAGGTAAGTAATGAAAAAGATGCTTATAGTAATTTATATATTTGTTTATACTGTACTCGCAAACCTCAAAGAAAACCTGAAATAGAATCAAAATCTGTTGTAGGTAGGCTCGGACTATTTCCAAACCTGAACCCTTAAAGAGAAGACTGTCCAAAGAAGTGAAATCATAAGACCAGTAATGGGAGTGGATTTTGCCAAAGCGCGCTGTCCACAACCTAATATTTCGAAGAAAGGTTGGACATAACTCAACTGCCTTAACATATTAAATTTACTTTCCGAGGAGGATGACAATAATAATCATTAGTTGATGGGATCACATGTGAAGTGAAATCATACAAGCCGATTTTACCGTTTTACAAATTTACGAAAAATTATTTTCTAAACTGATGCTGGTACTCATTTTGATATCCGCCTTCATTGAAATGATTTTGGTGAAAATTTCTGCCGCTCTTTTTATTGTTTAAAAAGTATACAAGAAGGATGGGGTTACAGGGAGTTCATGAACCCAAAATTTCTTTTCATTCCTTTTACTAAAAGGAATGAGGCTTTACAATTTACTACCTGAAACCTAGATTGTGACAATTTAGCTTTTATTTGCAGCTAATGAAATTTTTA
>BGPR01045591.1:0-12278 GCA_013235015.1 Araneus ventricosus | reverse complement strand
AAATGGTAAAATAAGTAGCTACAGTATTTATTAAGTATTTTCTGTGACAATGACATCATGTATCGATCATCAAATGTTTCTTCGATTTGTTTTCGAATATACAATTCCGAAACATTTCATTACAGTAAGACTTCAATTAACTGTCACTCGTTTAATCTATATCCGTCTATCCGTCATCTTCTAAAATTAAAAACAAACGAGGGTTTATAGTATTACAGTACATTTCTGTATATTACTATTCTTATATTTAAAGCTATATTGATCGCTTCGTAAAACTAAAAACAACATGTATGCATTATTAACTTTTAAAATGAATTTTTTTTCATTTTCGTCACAAGCCAGTACAGAAATTACGTTACTGTACCTATGTATCATTTTTTTATCCTTTTATTCTATTATGCCTCAGAGCCATGGTCCGGACAATAAAAGTTAATCGTAGTTTTACTGTGCATTAAAAAAATCCCGACCTACTGAAAAACAAGGATACATATATTTTAATAATTTAATGGAGCCAATAGTATAAACAGAAGATATTTAAATCAATTAAGCGTCTTTTCTGCTTTAGGATTTTAAATAAATTAAAAACAATAAAAAATTATATTTTCACAGAAGCATCGAAAATGAAAAGTAAAACATCACTCTGATTTCTGGCAGAATTCTTAATAACTCTGAAGACTGTTTTAAGAGAAAAAGTAAATGCATATGATGAAACTAAAAGAAAATATTAATTAAATAAATAGCTAGCCTCTTTGGAAATCACCAAGATTTGAAAGTTTCGAGATTAGAAGAAAAGAGAATTGAAGAAACACAAGTTGATATTTCCATAATGGAAAAGTACTTAAAAACAAGGATTTTGTATTGATTTAATATATTGCGTTACTTAAATAATAAGACCATAAGAAATAAGCTTGATTTCGACATTCTGGTGTCTAAAGCGAATGCCGTACAGGAATCTTCATGTTTACTCTAGAGATTGTTAAACTGACCTAATTAAAATATATTTAGATCTTAGGGAAAAATCAATTTATTGTGTACAATTTCTTAAATTCATAGACCATATACTGAGCTTTCCAAAAATGAAAATTAAAAATACGATCAGTGACCGATTTTCTTTCGCGGTTGTTTCTCCAAAGTATTCGCGTTTTCTTTCAAATAATACTGTGATAAGGTAATAAAAAGAATAGATTAAAAGGATATTTACGTTTGTTTGGGAAATATATGGACAACATGTATTCAAAAAATTACCGGAATCCTGAAAATGAAAAAACATAGATCCCGAGCAACGCCGAGTTATCAGCTAGTGATTGTTAAAAATAAAGAATCTTTGACAAAGCTGTCAAAAATGCATCAGCTGTTAAATCCTATGTTTTATTTACCCAATTGATTTTGTTTCGTATTCTTTTTAATATTCATATTTGAAAACATATATATATATTCATATATACATCAATGAATAAAAGAGAAATCACCCCGAATAACGGAAGAAACTATATCTTGTCCTTGGACAGACCGACGCTCATAATTCCATTTTTTTTGTGTGTGTTTGTGTGTCGGAGAGACCTGAAACCGGGAAAATCATCAAAATCTCGTCGTCGAATATTTTAACATTTAAAATCCCTACTCTTTGTATATTTTTCTAAGGAAACAAAATATTGAATCGAAAACGATTCAATAAATTATTCAAAAATGCTTAAACAAAATCACTATCTATCGCTCCATCAGACCAAATTCAACGGGAAATATTTCTTGCAGGTATAGATGGCATCATTTCAGATAAAGACGATCGCAAACATATGGGACTTCTAAACAACGCTATTCCCCTTGCTTTTCTCCTAGAGGAAATGTCATCGATATCTAGGAGACAATCTTGTTAGAGAAGAGATTAAGATATAAAATATTGGAAAATTCATTTGAGTTTAATTTCAGCCAGATTTATGTTCAAAGACAATACTAAAAACAATAAATAATTAGGAAAAAAACATTCATCAAAGTACAGTAGAGGCCGCAATAAACGCACAATAACAGCAATAAACGTATTCTTTTCTATATATAACAGAATGTTTTGAAATTGGGCAAATATGTAATACTGAAGGAAAGAAGATGATTTTAACTCGTTTGCAACCTGAATGCATGAATGAATGGTTGTCTTTGATTGACTAAAATCGACTATTTTTGCTACATTCTGTAAATGCATGTGTCATGTGTGAAATATGAAAAAAATTAAGGATGCTTTGCCTTTATTGGTCACTACTACATGTTTGCAAGAATTATATATATTTTTTTATGGCAGCAGTATTTGCTACTTATCCTGATAATATAAGACTATACATATACTAAAGATATTTCTACAATTTTTTTTGAACCGATGTCGGTTCCTGACGTTCAAAAGCAAATAGAGAGATTAACATATAAATTGCAGATACGGTTAGATAAACTGAACGAAATATCATCCATTTTCGGCAATTACAGATTTAAAAATTCAATAACGAAGAGTAACTAGGATGAAAAAAGATCTATTTATTTTCTACTGATGATGCGAGATTAGCAAATCCCGGTTAAGTCGTGCATTTTGAACAAATATAAAGCCATAAATGCAAAAATTTCATTATTTCTTTATTGAAATATGCGACAAATAGACCATAACCTTCAAACGTAAGCAAAAGATATTATTTTTATTTCTGCGCTACATTAAAATCCCACTTTGAAGTTATACAAGGAAAATTATTTGGCTGACTTTTCTAGTCTTCGGCCTTGTCGACTCAACCAAATATAGGTTGTGAATGTTGGAGCTCATGCCTTCTAAATCTGATCTAAGGTTAAGCGTCCTGCAAATTTCTGGAGTGGAATTACGAGAGAGGAAACCGACTGATGGGTCGTTATCGTCATCTGACCATAGTTCAAATTTACGTGTCCTGTTTGGAAACAGCCAAGGTGTTCCTTCTTTTCTCTATTATAATCCTACTTATCCTTCGGCCGGTTTTTTTTGTTATCTTCCAACCAAATACAATTAGAAATAAAGCTCGCATATTTGCATATTTGAGAATCTGTATAATTTTGGAAATTGATTTTCTGTTGTTCTTTTTCTAAATATATATGAATGACTCATGTCCTGAAGTTCTAATGTGCACTTTTTATGGTACGAAGGAGATTGCTTTTTATGGCCTGCGTTTCATCATGTTGGTTTCGTTTGCGAGATCCCAAACCGATGCGGCTTGCGTCAGTATAGTTCTGATTATCTGTTTATACTGCTGAACTTTGCTAACCAAATATACTATTAAATGTCATTCATTCTGAGAGTTTGGTAACCCTAGTAGTATCAGATAGTCTACAATATCTCTACTATGTTGCTACGATATTCTGAATGACGCACAACATGGTAAAGTTTCCTATGAATATTGGATAGCATCTTATGCTAATAGAGAAATTTGTTTTAGCCTAAAATTTATCTTCTGTGACTTGAATGTTAACTCTAAACAATTATGCTCCGTATGTTCAATTCTATTATTTTCTTCTATTTTTTTTTCAATTTTAATGCGTTGTACTGTTATTTTGCTTTTCTGCAATGCTTTTATTTAGAGCATCACCGCAAGGCGCCTGTACGCCGATTTGCACACATTTTTAATTCTTATTATTTTGTAATCATTCTGCTTGTAACATAAGGCCCAACTGACCGTATTGTAAGGAACATTTTCTCACGCAAATTTAAGATCGGAATCCTTCCTAATGCATTTCTATTAATTCCTCTAATGACGAGTCGCGTTGTATCCGCATACCTAGAAATACATGATTCTCCAATGGTGTGACTTTTGTTTGTGAATTATAGTAGTAAAAGATAATCTTTAAATCCAGCATATTTTCCTTCCCGGATATTTTACAGGCAAATCAACGACTTTCAAATGATTCCATTAAATAAAGTATTCGCGATTCGCAATCTTTCAGCCGATTCTCCTAACCCACATCTCAATTTAATCAACAAAGATATGAGCATCGAGATTAAGTGGAACTGAAACTTAACCAGATAATGAAATTTCGCTTTATTCCGACCACCTGTCTTTTGTTCTACGCAAAATGTTATACAACATGGAGAACATTAAGAAAAAACTTCACCGTGCCACAACGGCGTTAATTCGCATCTGAAATTCCTTGGACGAGTTGAGAGCTTCAGCAAGAAAGATTTATTGAGAAAAATAGAAAATTTTGAAAAGGTCTAGACTAATTTTTATTCAGCAGACGATAAACTTCCTAAAGAAATGAGCAAAATGGCAAATCTCGAAAACAAATATTTTGAAAGGAAAGTCAAGCTATAAAAATCTATTCCTTATTTGGATATGAATGTATGCATGAATTCTAAAAATAGTGATATGCAAGACCAACTATGATGTTAATGTTATTGTGAATTTATATGTCATTAAACTTCTGTTATGCTGTCTTCTGTTATACTTTTCTTCTGGCGTTTCCTTTTCATTTCATAAATTCACTCACAGAGTTGCACTTTTTCCGATAGTGACCACATGTGGTCCTGTAGAAATGACTTGTATTATTCTAGGCATAACGCTGGTATGAGGCTAATTTGAATGACTGACAGTTTTCTTATGAAGTAATTTAGTAAGTATTGCTTGAATAGATTTCTCTTATAATCATTCACAACCTGTAATCATTTACCAAAAATAATAAAAAAAATGTACATTAAAGAACATATACAAAACTTAACTTTAGATTGGATAATGTTCTTATAAAAGTTCTACCACTATTTTAATAAAAACCTTTAATATTTAAATTTTTTAATATGAATTTTGTTAGATGAATTATAAAAACAGTTATGCCTCACACATCCTTTAAAGTATGCAACTAACTTTTCGAACTCGCTGAAGTTGTCTGATTTAAGTCACCCATACAATATTACCTTTAAAAGAAGTGTGGAAGAGTATTATTATTTTTGTTAATTTATTATTTAATCTGAGGAGCATTATTGCTTTCGACTTACGAAATTTCAGTGCTATACTCCAACGCGTTAACCATTCTACAAGGGATGAATTGTCGAGTGCCTCTATGTAAAGAAAAAGTTCAGCGGGAATTATCAGAAGAAAAATAATTTTAAAAGATTTCCGCGATTGAACTAAACAAGTTGATAGATTGGAAATTTCGGGGCAGTTTTAACTCCTGTTCTTGCATAGGAAGCGTAATTATGGTGGCTGATTTCCAGGAATTCAGGTGTGATAAGTTAAAACATCTACTTATTAAAAATGTTTAAGAAATAAGTAATTTAGTTTTTGGAAGGTTTATGACTGCAAGATTTGTAATTTCACCTGACTCAGAGTTGTCCAATTTTGTTACAATTACAATACTTTCAGCTGAAGTCAAGAAGGTTGGTATAGGTTTTGACTCTTTACATTTATGTAATTATGAACTGTTTCTATTACTATTTCTATCTGCTTATTATCAGAAGGTTCAGGAATTTCTTGGAATGCCTTGGTAAGAATATTTGTTTCCTCTATATTTGAGGAAGCTGAGCTTGAGGGACCTAAAATCGGGTGAAATTTGATATATTTATTTCTTAGTTTTCTTGCGAAATAGCAAAGGTATTGCTTCAGGCTCTAACTTTCCATGTGGCTATTTTTTCTTTCGTTGCTATTGAATTATTCTAATTTATTTTTCGAACCTTGGTTTAGTTGTTGAATTCTGCTTTGTGTGGTCTGTATATGGCCAAATAAAAAAAGAGTACGGATTTTTCTCTGCTTCTCAAAAATTTCATTTGTTCCTTACAGAGATTTCTATTATTTGGGATATTTTTTCTTTGTATGCTATTAATGGTCTTGCTAAACTTTCCTATTTCATCCTCAATTTCGTTTCTACTAGAAATGCGAGGACTATCAGGGTGTATTCAGTTAATGCTAGCAAGAAGTTTCATCCACATTAAAATAATCTGTGTAATTTGCAAATGGTGTTGTTTGGAATTGTAAAGTTCTCTGAATGTCTCAAGCGTGTTTCTTGCATCCAAACTATGTGTGTCGGTTCCATTCTTCAATGAAATACTTAAATTCCTTTCAAGAAGGTTTGATGCAACTGGCATTTCAAGCTTTGTATTTGATTCTGCACGTGAATCCTGAAAAGACCTTGTCAGCTCTAAAAAAGTTAAGGAAATAGACAATTTAAAATATTCATGTAACAAAAAATGGTTTTAAAAAATTCGATTCGTTTAATATTGTTCTATTAAATAATTCCACAGAAGCTCGAGTAACTGTACAAAAATTTTAGAAGCTTACAATATACAGGGCCATATATGAAATAAATCGCAAAATTCAGGATAAAATTGAAGATTATAAATGGCAAGAGATGTTGTTGGTTCTTGGTGAAGTTTCAAAAGCCTCCCTAAGCCAAAATGACATACAACTTATCCCCAAAGAGCAGCAATTTAAAACCAACCCAACAGCAAATAATAGAACTCCCTCAAACGTTGAAAAAGTTCATGGATTGAGAGAATTCAATTTTGAAAACGATTATAAACAATGAACATTAAAAAATTCGCAAGGGATTTGAAAGTTAATAAAACCTTAAGATAATTTAATTTAAAAAACTTCTGGAAACCAGGTTTACTTCTAAATAGCCCAAAATTTTTAATTGTAATTATATTTTTACATTAATAATTTCTAATAAAAGAAAACGAAAGCTTATTTAAGTAGATAAGTTTCCGTCAGACAACGTGAAATTGAAACCATAAGCAAATAACAGCGAACGAGAAACAAGCGAAGGCTAAATAAATCAAAAGAGCGAAGGCTATCCTCGTTGTGAGGGAGGAAAAAGCACCACACACTTGAACTGCAGACTTTGCAACCTGAGGCACCTACAAACTCAATGGGAGGAAATATTGGTTTCGACTTCCTAATCGTCGCTTAACTGTCGGTTGATGAGCGAATTTTGATGATTGCAAGGGCTGTTTCTAAAGAGGTCCGACTTGTGTGTCTTTTGAATATTGATGCAATTTCTGTCCTCTTTCTTTGTTAACATTTTTCTTCACTTTCGGTTCAACTTTTAAATGATCAAAAAGCCTGATAGGATGAAAAAAATTTAAAAAATATCAAAATTTCAGTGGGTTGCGCACTCTGCATCCCTAATAGACGAGCAGCTGGTCAGATATCAATCAGAAATTCTACCACCTGATCCATATTCTAATGATGTATACCTTTATATTGATTTGAGAAAATAGTAATCTTTAATAGAAAGTATATGAAGAGCTTTATGCAGAAAGAAAATACATAAATGAAACGTCAAGAGAACAGTCATTACGTTTGGAAGTCTCATCCCAGTCTTCAGTTACATTCAGATTAATATTCTCTTATTGAAAATTTGAGAGGTCCAAAATGCCATATACACTCATATAACTATCACACAAACAATAAAAAAAGCATAAAGATTTAATAGCTTAAAAACCATTTAAATGAAGAATTGTTTGGTTGGCGAAGTATTAAATTGTTCCCTTGATTCTCCGTCGCTGCTATATTTCCGCTTCAATGAAATATCAAAACAGCTTGAGCAGCTGTTAATGGCCTCTGCCCATTCTCTCTAATGTTAATGGATACAAATATAGGTTTAAACTATTATTTTAATGGGAATGAAGCGGAGAGAAGTGCATGCATCTCTTCCTACTATCCAGTATTCACCATTATTCCATTATAGTATATTCAATAAAACAGGCATAATATATTACTTTTAATGGTCTGAAGTTCCTTTAGGATATACAGTCGGACCTCTGTTATGAGTCGTTAAATCCAATGAAAAAAGTTTCATATGGAAAATTAGTTAAATGGGGTTCACCTTTTAAAATGCTTTTAAACTACAAACGTTTTAAATACACCAAACACTAAATAGTATTAAAAAAAACAATTAAACCACACCTTTATTTGTAAATTAATATCTATTTGTTTATATATTTTACCCATAAAAAAGAAATCTGCAAAAGGAAAACTAAGCATAAACAAAATCAAAACATTGTCTGAAATACACTTTGTATTTTCTGTTTAAAAAATAATTTCATAATAAAATTAATGAATTTTAGCATTTCATCCTTCTGAAGGTTTGTTGATTTTAATGATCCATTTAAAATATTCATCATCTTTAAATAACAATTTACAATTAATTGCTGTATTGTTTTATTTTTCACACTATCCATTTCAAAACATATCGTCATCTGCATAGACACATGCTTTAAACGTTTTGAACAAGAATTCGATGAATCATAATTTTGTAGCCTACTATCACGATTTTTTTTGCAATATAGTTTGATAAGCTGTTTGGAATACAAAATTTTAAAGCAGCTATCTTTTTTTCACCTTTATCACCTCGTGGTAAAATTTTTTCTTTGATGCTCCAAGCACTTTCGCTTTGACGGTACCATTTCAGGTCACTAATCACAATAAAATGTTAAAAGAAAGAATAAGTTTGAAATGTTAAATATTTTGAGAAATTACAGGAGAAAAAAAATATTGGATCACACGAGAAAAAGTTCGTTAAATAGAATGTAGCTTCGCTATTAGGAGGTTATTTTACGAAAGAATTTATGAAATGTTCTTGGTTCCAAAGAAGGTTCGCAAAACAGAAATTCGCAAAATAGGGTTCGTTAAATAGAGGTCGACTGTATATATTATTCTTCGTACTTTTGAAATATGTTAGGTAAAATAAATGTCAATATTTATTAACAGAACATAGTTCACATAAGTGAGTTGAATTAATCTGAACGAAATGACAATTCTTCTTGAAACTTAAATTATTGTTCTTGAAATTTTTGAAATAAAAATTGAATAATTTAATAAAATTGGGTATCTTTATCATTGAGAATTGGGTAAAAAAAAATTTATCTCTCATTCCTTGCTGGAACTTTATTATTTGTTCAAAAGAAAAAGTGACAACAGAAATATTATATGGATATTTATCGGGTTTGATAAAATTTTAGAAGCGAATTAATACAATATGTGTACAATGAAAAGTTACATTTTATGTTGTTAACAATTTTACTTCTTAACAAATTTTAACATTTGAAATATTTTAAAGGACTCTGAGGACAGCAAAAAAAATAGTAAATAATGACTTCATAATGGAATAAGACATCTTTTAAGGTATAAAGAGTAGTCAGGATTGTAAATTTTCTTTTTAAGTAGAAATTTGTGGCACAGAGATTTCATATCTGAATACTTCAGAAAACATGTTGTCTCAATAAATTCAAATTACATTCAGGAAAGACAAAAGAAAAACCAGATAATAGAGCAAATATGAGCATTTCTACGTCAAGAGATATGAAAATTTTCTCAGAATTACCCTTGAATCTGGAACGCAACGGGAACGATCCTACAGAAAAAAAATCGAGTTGGAAATATTGAATATATTCCGCAAAGGAGAAATATTGAATTTCTGGGATCTGCATACAATGATTTCCTTTATCTAGAAGTCCAATATTTTCCTATATTTTAATTCAATAAATAAGTATATAAACAAAGAAAAGCATGATATATTTAAAACAATTTTTAAAACTTTTAATTAAAAAGTTTAAGTATTAATTTTAAAAATTAAATAATCGAAATTATTATAATTCATAATATTAATAGTGAAAGTATTGTTAATTTTCTTTAATAATGACATTTGAGTTTCGGATCTCCGGTGAACATTGGATGGCTGCGGCACGGCTTACATGATCAATTTTCACCAAACCTCCCTATAAACATTTGTTTTGTTTTTTTAATTATTGTACTCGGAATATTGCCAAATATTTAAACATGCTTTGGAGGCCAAGGTGATCACAATGAACGTCCAGAAAAACACAATATATACTAAGAAAATTCATTTAACAAATAAAGTGGTGCATTTGATAAAATCTGTTTTATATTCGTAAAACAAGTAATAACAAAGCTACAAGTTTAGGTTTGGTTATTTTTTTCACAAACATTTTGTAAGTTCTCTCATTCTTTCATTTTGCCAACGTACGCGATGTTTTACATTTGCTGAGATCCCAGTGAACGCATAACGATGAAAAGCAACTCGTAAGACATTGGTGAGAAATGTTGGGTTTTTTAGAATGACTGCAGGACACCAGTTCTAAATATAAAATTAAGTTTCCATAGTCCTCAATTGTTAGAAAAGATTTTCACCATTTTCTTGGGAATTTAAACACATTTTATAATATTATATGCAATATAATGCTACTGCTTGAATATTTCATCATAGCGTCTGATAAGCTGTAAACTAGAGAGAATAATCAAGAGGCTTCAGGAATTAATTTTACACCCAAATAAACCTTCAAGTAAAAAGTGGTAACCGAAGTAGTAGATTTTTTTTGAAAGAACATGAGTAACATTTCTACTCTTTGTTATAGAATAAATTAGAAAAAATCGTAAAAAATAAGTAGCTACAGTTTTTATTAGTATTTTCCGTGACAGAATTTCATCACATATCCATCATCAAATGCTCTTCAATTTTCTTTGAATATCCAATTCCGAAACATTTATATATTGCAATGGAGCTTTAAATTAACCATCACTCGTTTAATCTTTATCCGTCACATCTTTCCCAAGCTTTAAAAAACAATCGAGGAAACATAGTATTGCAATACATTTCTGTATTTTCTCTTATATTGAAAGCTATATATTGATCGTTCTGTAAACTAAAATACTTACGTAGCCATTATTCACTTTTAAAACGATTTTATTTTCATTTTCTTCCTTCCAGTACAGAAATTAGTTTCTTAACATATGTATCAGTTAATTTATTTATCTGTTTATTCGGTTATTGGCGAGGGCAAGTGACGGACGGTGATGGTGCAATCGTAACTTTACAGCATAAAAAAAATCCGACCGCTGATACCAGCGTAACCTATATTTTATTAATTTAATGGAGCCAACTGTAAATACTGATGATATTTAATTAAATTAATGCTTTTCTCTTCGAGAATTTTAAATAAATTAAATTTGATAAAAGTATGTTCCCAGATAGATAGAAAGTGATAAAAATAATTAATCAGATTTCTTGGAGATTTTTTTGTTAACTCTGAAGACATGTAAGAGAAAAAAATGACTGCTATAATGGGCTAAAGGAAAAATAATTAATTAAATAAATAGCTTGCCTCTTTGGAAATACAAATATTGGAAGGTTCGAGATTAGGAAAGAAGATTGAAGAAACACAGTTGACATTTTAATAATGGAAAGTACTTAAAACACGGATTTTGTATTGAGCAATAGATAGCTTGCTAAATACAGAGAATATAAAAATAAGCTTGATTTCCAACATTCTGGTGTCTAAAGCGGAATGCAGTATATTTGTCTTTATGTTTACTCTAGAGATCCTTAAAATAACTAGCAAAAATGCGCTTTAGATTATACGGAAAAAATAAATTTATTGTGTTCAATTTATTACATTCATAGACCATTTAATTGAATTCTTGAAAATGAAAATTAAAATACGATCAGTGTCGATTTTCTTTCACGGTTTTATCTTCAAACTTTTCGAGTTTTTTTCAAGAAGCCGTGCTCATTAAAGCAATAATAAAAACACTCCGATTTGAAGGATAATTTACGTTTGTTAGGGAAATATATTGACAGTATGTGTTGAAAAAATAGCCGGAATCCTGCAAATGAAAAAAATATGGAACTCGAGCAGCATAAGTATTTATCAGCTAGTGATTGTTAAAATAAAGAATGGTTGATCAAATCTGTCAGAAATGCATCAGCTATTAAAATCCTATGTTTATGCACCCAACTTATTTTGATTCATATTCTTTTCATATTCATTTTTTTGCAAATATTATATATTCACATATATTTATTAATTTTTTTCGTTTATTAATGAACAAAGTGAAACACCTCGAAGAACGGAAGAACTATATAAAAAGAAGTGATCATTTACAAATGACCAAATTAAATTCGTTTCATGTCCACTAGCATTAACGGAATCGATCAATTTAGATTTAGAGAAAAACATTTTCTTGAACAGTTTTGCGTTTTTTCATTGACTTGTTTGCAAAATTTGATGGGTGAAATTATAGTTATTTACAAAAAATAATAATTTGTACTCAGGCTGCAGTGGAGATTAAATCTTCACGCTTTATACATCTCTTCACTTAAAAAATATAAATGGAAGTAAAATGGAATTTTATAAACACATGGGTCTGTGTTTGAGCCAATCTTTGTGTAATACAAACACGACAAATTAAGAAACGGAACAGTTCAGAACATGAGAATTTGGTACGCGGCCATAGGTCAATTTTGTTCCAAAAGTTTAATAGCAATACGTAACT
>BGPR01045590.1:881-12278 GCA_013235015.1 Araneus ventricosus | reverse complement strand
TGGATCTGATGGTCAAGAGGAGAGAATGGTTCTCTCGTGGTGATAAGAAGCTCAATATCTGTACAAAGTGCAACATGATTGAGGCCACTCCGCAACATCTACTTGACTGTGTTGCCTTGATGTATGATGACCTGCTTAAGCGACCGGATTTCGTGCTGGAGGTGATGAAGGCGAACGACCTCATGGATCTCATCTGATTAAGATCAGAAGGATTAGAAAGAAGAAGAAGACACCCCTTCCTGTGCCCCCTCCTAATTAGATGTCACCACCCAATGGGATGCTTGTTATTATTTCAATCTATTTAAGATAGCAAAGGATACTTGAGACATATTAAGCGTGTCCAAGTGACTTTTATTTTTAATATTAGTTGTTTTGTAATTTATTGGGGATATAACCCTCTCACACCCAACGAGGCGGTATCGGTAGGTCTGAAAGTTAACCCCCCCCCCCTTAACAGCAACGAAGGCCGTTCTGAGGCTGTTGGCTTCTTTGGAGGGGAGGGGAGATTCTGAGATCGCTTGGGGTATAAGCGCAGTAGGGTGTCCAATTATCCTTGCCAACCACAGCCCATTTCCCTGAGCTTTAAGGGAAGGTTATAGCAGTGGTGGAGTAAATGACCATCCAGCTTGGTAGAGTCCAATTCATGTCGCTTCCTCCCAAACATTCTCGGTTTTAAAAGTACTAGAAGAAAAAGTTCACCTCGGGATGAAAGAGTTAAGGATCCGCTTTGTGTATGTGTCCGTCGCTCGTTGAATCATAAATAGTGGGTCAAACATACTCCCGATGGTGTTATGTGGCGGAGAAGTTCGGAGAGGGGGTGCCAGCTCAGGCGTCTTCGTCGTCATCTTATCGAGGTTTAAAATGACGAGGTGGGTCCCAAAATAGCCCTCTTGTTGCTCCAAAACGGGACGTTAATAGAACTAAACTTAATTAGAAGAAGCCATACAAAATTCATTTTTATAAGGCAGGGGTTCTCAACCTTTTTCCCCTCGCGTCCCCTCCGAGATAGCAAAGAAGATTGCCATTTCACTTTCCATAGGCTGTCCGCGAAAGCATTTCCGCGCAACCCGTTTCGGAAACCATTGCCGCCATGTTTACGTAGGAAAGCTTTTTGTGAACTACCTCACCGACAAGGTTTGAACGACAAGTCCGCCAAAGCATTTCCGCGCAAACCGTTTTCGAAACTATTCCCGCACAATTGACGTAAGAAAGCTCTTTACGAACCACCTGTCCCATCGTGTGTAGCCCCGTCCGGTATAGTGGTTAGTGCGTTTGCCTTCCAACTCTATGAATGCGGGTTCGATCCGCGAATTTGTAGTTTTGTCGCAATCTACAACGAAATCGTAGACGTAACTTCAATTAAAAATTAGAATAATCAACTTAATTGAAATTAATAACTAAGCTTTGATTAATTAAGTTTCCTAATTTGATCTAATTAATTGACATTCCAGATAACTCTAAGATGACGTCAGAAGAAGGGGGATAAAAAAGGGAGTTGGACCCCTTACCGATTTGAACAGGGGGTGTTGGACCCTTCTTTAGGAGTACGGCTTTGGAGGGGTGAAGGGGATCCTATTTCGTTCACCGCAGGAAGGCTCTTAACAGCCTTTTGAAAGGCCTGAAACAAGCTTGTAATGAAAGCTTGGCGAAATCTTACTGAAAACCATGTTTCTCTTTGACTAGCGAACGTTTCCGCTACCTTGCCGAAAGGTTCAACCCTTGTCATGAAAACCATTGTGACAACCATTCACCCTTTCCGACTACAAAGTTTCCAAAACCTTTTAGACAAGCTTTCTTTGCTATCTGGGCTTGATAGGTCTTTTTAATTTTTATGTACAGCCTATTGTCATATTCTCCCCTCCAACCATCCGTCTATGCAATGAAGTTTGTATCGATAATGTTAAGGGCTTGGGTAAGTTCAAAAGTCAAATGACTCGAATTAATAGCATTTTCAGGACTTACTTTTGATTTTACATATTATTTCATTTTTGCAATGGTTTTAGTTCAATATCAAAACAGATGAAACCAGTATTGAAATAATTTCACGTTAACTTTTAAGGATAGCTAAAATTGTACGTTCTTTTGCATTCTTTATTTTCTAATTTTGAGGGTAGGCTTTAGGACTTGTACAACTTTTTCTCATACGAACTTGAGGAACCAAAATTCTGTAACATTTTTAACCACTTGTGTCTTCTTGTGTACGCAATTACCGACTTTACGTTCGCGTATCCAAACTGGAAATTCGTGTACCCCCAGGAAACCACGTACCACAGATTGGGAACCTCTGATCCAAATCAATGCGCCCAGAAAATTAGTTTGCGGGTATCAGTGAGGTCTGAGAAGTGAAGAGAGGTAGAGAAGAATCAAGGCAGTCGTATTTTGTGACAATTACAGTACAGAGTTAGCCTAAATGACTAATCGGGTTACAAAACACTGCGTATTGAGAGGTATGCGACCTACAAAGACGGGTGATACATGACAAGATACATACACTCCCCAAGTTTAAAAGGCCTCCTCGTGGCTCGCGTGCTCGCTAGATGGCAGGCCTGTAGCGGCACTGTACAATATGGCGGCAATGCAGGAGAAGAGTTTTTGTGTATTGGAATATGCGAAATGTTCTTCGGTTACGAGCGTTCAGCGTGCATTCCTACGCAAATACGGAAAAGCTGAACCTGGTAATTTTTAGTATGTACCACAAAATTGGTGAGTGTATGTATCTTTTCATGTATCATTCGTCTTTGTACGTCGTATACTTTTAAATAAACAGTACTTTGAAACCTGAGGAATCATTTGGGGTAACCCTGTACTTTCTCCTTGTATATTTCGTGTATGAGAAAGTAAAAATGTAATTCAGATCGATATCATTCATTCAGACACTGATTTTCCCCGCCTCGAGAAACAATGCAGACAACGCAAGATGCGGTTCTGCATAACCAATGAGGCACGGTGTTATTCTTTGTATCAACATTCCGTTCATGAATCCGGTCACGTCCGGCATTCTCACTCTGATACAACTCTCATCTCTCCGAGGGACTCGATTTCGGTCGTCAATTCGGTTTATGGCTGGAGTTGAGACGTCAGACGAGCGCTTTGTTCGTCTGGCGTCTCTTTTTGGAATGCGCGTGGTTGCGGATTTTCACGCAAAATTGAAATAACCATTATTAATTGAAACTGCGGATTCGTCGTTATATGAAAAATAAATTAATTTAATAAAAAGTATATAAAACTCATATTTATTAGTGAACTCAAAAGAATTTTTTTTATTTTAATAATTTTGTTATGATTAAAATTTAATTTATAATTCATTATTTCATAAAACAGGATTTGTTTCGAAAACGCAATGTAGACCTGGCCCCACCCCTTTAAAATCTAATATCTGTTCTTCGTCGCGGAATTTAAAGGTTTAGCCATTTTTTTCGAATGCGAATTATTTACACAAGTCTCTGCTTTTATCAGTATTCACAATATTACAATTAAATGTCTGCTTTTATCAATATTAACAAAATTACAGCTAAATGTCTTCTTTCATCTGCAATACCAAAATTACAATTAAACGTTTGCTTTCATCTGCAATAACAATATTACAATTAAACGTCTGCTTTCATCTGTAATAACAAAATTAGAATTAAGTGTCTGCTTTCATCTGTAATAACAAAATTACAATTTAATGTCTGCTTTCATCTGTAGTAACAAAATTACAATTAAATATCTGCTTTTATCAGTATCAACAAAATTACAATTAAATATCTCGCCATTACCCAATTGTTTTAACGGTGCCGAATTCTCATTGAATCGGCAAAACATTGAAACCATTAAAACGGCCACCGACCGGAAGCGGAATCAAGAAACACAAATTCTTATGTATTCGTCGTTTTTCATGATCTCAAGGAGCCTTCATGCCAAATTAGAAGTAAATCGAACAATGCGCGGGCGTGACTGCGTAAGAAACAAATTTACAGACAGACTAAATATTGAACGGTCGAGTTAAAACCAAGACCTCGCTTCGCTCGATCTATTGGATCATGCAAATAATAAAAGCGTGTATTGTCATCTAGAGCCCACGAGTGCGCAAAACTCTCAAAGCACTAAAACATCAGGATGTAAGTGAGACACTGATTAAAAAATTCTATCTTTACCTCCATGAAACGAGACAAGGTAAATAAAAAATCAGCGGTTTTAATTTGTTATTTTTATTTAGGTTTCACTCCTTGACATCTCGAGTTTCGGCGGTGATCTTTTAAATCCCATTTAATTACACGCAGAGCATCCCCACCGAAATAAAATCCCTCCCTTCCCCAAAAAGCCAATTTGAAAATAATTAGTTCCCACTTATTTATCGCCGCGCGTGGCTGCCCCCAAAAAATCGTCTGGAACACCCCCTCCGAAGAGGAGATAAAAGACCGAAAACAGATTTTAATCCTACCTTCCCCCGAAAGAAATTGAAAGCGAGGCACAAACATAATTTAAAACTGTAATCTGGGCGTAATTATTAGTGAGAGATGCCTCGTTCTAATGAACAGGCGGCGCTTTTAGATAATTAGGAGCTTTCTAATTGAAGCAGGAAGGATTTTCCGCGCTCTCGGTTTCAAATCCGCCGACGTCGGTCGGCTCCATTGGTTTTGCGCTTTGATGCTGAACTCCTCGCTATGAGCAGACTTTGATTATGTAAGGCATTACTAACATAGCGAGAATGTTCTCCCCACGACTTTTTCGTGTACCTTTACACTAGGACTCGTGTAGTGTAGTCGTTCAGAGAACCCACACTTTTGGAAAGGGCTACCACACGTCCGGACTAATGTCCGGATAATCAAAATGTCCGGATTTACGCCAGTGCATGCGGCGACAGTAGAATTTGGTTGCAATTGAGAAAATCTGACAGATTCGAAAAGGAAACCGACAATTTTGGGAAGGGCTACCATACGTCCGGATTTCGTCCGGACTAGTGTCCGGATCTTCAAAATGTCCGGATTTACGCCAGTGCATGCGGCGACAGAGAAATTTGGTTGCAATTGAGAAAATCTGACTCATTCAAAAATGAAAACGACAATTTTGGGAAGGGCTACCATGTAATATTCAAGAAAAATTAAAAAAAGAAACCAGAAAGCACGCATCGGCTTCTGCTGATCGGTAGCCATTGCGTACGGTGTTTTCTCGCTGTAACAAATTTAGAACGGGGTAACGCCGCGTTACATATCTAAAAAAATTTTTGAGATGCGCTCTTATCTAAAAGAAACAGTAGATCTAACATTTTTAGGGTTTTTTAAATTAATTTTTGAAATGAGCCACTTCATTTGTGTACACCCTGTACAATACAAAATATTGAATGCAATATAATACAAGGAATTAGGTAATACAATACAAAATAATATAAATAAAATGATACAGTAAAAGAAATACAACACAAAATACAAATGTGAATATAAAAATTCAAAAAGTATATGTACTCGGTGTTTTACATTAGCAAGGAGAAATCGAATGATCCGTCAATCTCTCTAAATGTTGATAAATCCTAAAAGCCCGTTTGCTGGAGCTGCATTAGTGAAATATTTATAAAAATATTTTTTACTTTCTCGCATATGATCTTTTCAACACATAGCCTTCAACATCTTATTTTATATATAATAACTGCAACCTTGTCATGTCTATAAGTACTTCAAAAATTTTCTCCCAAATACTGCAGCACAGGGGAAGTTTTAAGGAAGATGTCGTTACAATTTATTAGATAGTAAGTTTTTTATTAATAAAAGGCACGAAAATATTTCCATCTGAAGCAACTCCGCATACATCAGGAAGTTTGAAAATAAGATAAGACAATATTCTCTCCAACCAAACGACATCGCATCTTGTTCCTAACATTTTCCTTCAATACTAGGGCAATTTACATTCGGGAATGACAGAAAAACCGCAAACATTTCAGGTAAATTCAATTTATAATTAATTTCCCATTCACAGAAATGTGAAGCGTTTTTGCTTTTAATTGCACGCGCAATTACAATTTCTGCTCTGCAATAAATTGAAACTGTCCCGTAAGATTTCTTTGTTTGATATTAGATTATAATTAAACCCTTTTTAAATTAGAAAGGATTCAACGAAATCTCTCCAAGTGCGAGATCGGGGTTAATTTGAAGAATGTCTTGCCAATTAGTCGGCAATTTTTTCAATAAAAAATGCTCTCGAAATAATTGATTAGCTAGCTCTGAGTTAATGAAGTCATTAATTGCGAAGCAGACCTTTTTAAGAGTTTAAGATAGAGTTACACAGCGCCATCTGTTAGAGAAAAAAAATCGCCGTGTGCTAGAGAAGGCTGTTTATCACAAAGGAACATAACTGTCTATGGTAAAGGACAGCACATTAAATCTTGTATCCATTTTCCATTAAAAATTTCCGCGTTTTTAAAGTGGTTGAATTTCTATTAATAGCTGTTTCTTTTCCTAGAAACGTTTCTCAGTGTTATGCAGGGATAATACAAATTTTATCCTTTAATAAAGTGTTCTGAAAATTACGTAATTAGCTATGAAATAGCTAGTGGTCTTAAAATGTGTTTTTTTCATTTCAGCATGTTGATAAAGTTATTCTTAATAACGGCCTTCGATTTAATGATCTAGGTACAACCCGCATGTGCGGTGTGCACTATATATTAGGATGGATCGAAAATTCAAAGTGTGGATAGAATGATCAGTGTAGGGTGCAAATGTTGTGTTTTAAGTGTACTAGCATACATGTAAAATTGTTTCAATTTTGTTCAGTTTCTTCTGGTTCCCCAAGACGCTTAAATATTTGCCAAAAAAACGATATTTATGAAAATTTTGAATTAAAAATGCGTTAAAGAAACGATTTTACAAGGAAAAACGTATAGGAGAGAATGAAAATTATTTATTTTTTATTATTAATTGAATAAAATCATTTTTGTTTATATAATATTATTCACGGAACGCACAACTACCTTTACTTATTTTTACAATATAACATAATTTTAGTTTATTTAGAAGACAAAGATAAACTACACCAAAATCTCGACTTTTCCTAAACAAAAACACATCGCTGCAAGGGAAACTTCGGCAAAAGTGTTCTTTTATTCTTCCCTCCCTTGTTTTTGAATGAGTAAAAATCATAAAAATTTCAATTTTTAACTATTTTTGAGCGCTTGGGGTCACCAGAAGATATGAATGAATTTGAATAATAATAAAAATAAAACGTAAACTAATAAACCCAAAACAAAACTTTTTTACCCGGCGTTAAAGGGAATTTTGAGAATATTTTTTTTATAACTTTCCAAAAAAATGTCATTTTTAACTATGTTTAGGGCACTTGGGGCACTGGAAGATATGAATGGATTTCAATAAAAAAATATACGTAAACTAATATACCTAAGGAAAAACTTTCCCACCCAGCGCCAGAAGTAATTTCGAAAACAAAATTTGTAAATTTTCATAAAAATTTCAATTTTTAACTATTTTTGAGCGCTTGGGGCCGCTAGAAGGTATGAATGAATTTGAATAATAAAAACTGGGCAAAAATACACAAAATCAACTGTAGGAAGTATAGCAAAAATAATAGCCTGTGTGGCGTGAATGGAGTTCGTCCATGTCATGTCACAGTCACTTTTTAACTATTACAGCGCAAATCGTCTATCATCAAGCTGCAGGTTGCTTTGTGCTCTTTAATGGCCACTTTTATTCTTCCAAAATGCGAAAGGAATTCCAATGTTGAATTCGCATGGTGCATTTGATTTGAATCACGTGAGGACAAATAGACTCTATTGGACTCTAGTTATCGAATCTGTTAGCAGGCTGTGAGTGTCCTTAGTAAAATTTAAAGATATTAAAACAAAACTATTACAGGCATTAAAACGCAACAAAATTGACGACATACGATTGAAAAAACCAAGGAAGGAAGAATCCATATAGAAAAATTCGTCAAGAACCACTTTCGATTTTGGATTCTAATTGGAATAAGTTTTCTGTCAAGGTAAAACGACTTTAAGGTCAAATAAACTTTTCCCCCGTGGCCCGAACCTATCCCGGACAATTGGAAATAAAAATAAAAAACACAATTCACAAAAACGCAATCTAAACAGTCTTTACTAACAAAGAAATAAAAAAACGTAAACTAATGTACCCAAAACAAAACTTTTTTACCCGGCGTTAAAGGGAATTTTGAAAATATTTTTTATAAATTTCAAAAAAATGTAATTTTTTACATGTTTGGGGCACTGGAAGGTATGAATAGATTTGAATAAAAAATATACGTAAACTAATATACCTAAGAAAAAAACTTTCCACCCCGCGCCAGAAGTAATCTCGAAAACAAAATTTGCAATTTTTTATAAAAATTTCAGTTTTTCACTATTTTTGGTTCGCTTGGGGTACCGGAAGATATAGATAGATTTAAATAAAAAAATTATATAAACTAATATACGTAAGACACAACTTTCCAGCACCAAAAGTGATTTCCCCGAAAAAAATTTTTCCTATACTTTTCGATCCATTCTACAGGGTATGAAGCAAAGTATTGAGAAAATTCAAAATGGTTCTTTTAAATATTAAATTTACTTGAGATTCATCGCAGACTCTTTCAGTATATTTTATGTGTTAATTGCTGTTATTTTAATTTTATTTTTTCTCTCCTTTCTGTATTTCATCTTTACGCTGAGAGGGTTTTGTATAACCCTAAACCTTATCTTGTTGGTCCCTTCCCGGTGGATTAATAATAAAAATAATAATAAATTTCCCTCTCATATTTATTTTTATGACCCCCAATCAGCTAAATTCCGCTCCAAACATTATTTTAATTTCAATACGTAAATTACATTAATTATAATTATTAAATTTAAATATCCATTTAAACTTAATAATCCACTAAACAAATCTGTAACGGTATACGATGTAAAAATGAATAGCATTTAAAGATTTATAAATTTTACTCATATACTTCCTGCGTTACGATTTGTTAAAGAAGACAATGTTCAATTTATTAATAACACTAATATAAGTAAATAATAATGCACAGGAATGTGAATTAATGCCACATAATCATTAAGTACATAATAATATAACTATGAATAATTAATTGTTCTGTGAACATTATACCTCCCGCCCAAAAATAATGCTAAGATCTGCTGTTTTTAGTTATTTTTTTCGAATGACAATTATTTACAAAACCCTCTGCTTTTATAAGTTTTCCCAAAATTATAAATAAATGTCTACTTTTATCGGTAGTAACAAAACTACAATTAAATGCCATTTGCCATTATCGGAATTTTTGGAGGCATTATAAATGGAATTCCGAAACCGTTAAAAGGTTAAACATCTTGAAACGGAATAAAAAAATAAACATATGCGGTGTTTTTAATGACTTCAAAGAACATTCATGCAAATCTATGAAAATTTAAGAACGCGTTTTGTCGTGACTGCATATCAAAAAAAAATGACAGACGAAATTCCGAACGGTCGTGTTAAAACAGGACCGCGGTTTGTTCGGTCAATTCGCTGTTATAATGTCCGGCACTTTTTGCTAACTTGACTGTAAATTTCAGCCTTCTAGGTTATTCCCTTTGAATTATGTTCACAGAGAGATGTACAGTAAAGCATTGTTGACTTTAATGATAAATTATTTCGAATACGGATTCAATGTAAAGATAAAGTATTTCGCTTATACGACTCTAGCCTTCGGTTATACGTCGTTTTTCCCCTTTCTATAATCCGAAATCCTAGGTTATTCCCTTTTTGAGTTATGGTGTTCACAGAGAGATGTACAATAAAACATTATTTACTGTAATGCTAAATTAGTTCAAATACGAATTCAATGTAGTTCGAATTCACTATAATTATAAATTATTTCGTTTATATGACACTAAGCTTCGGTTATACGCCGTTTTCTCCCTTTCCGTAATCCGAAGTCCTAGGTTATTCCCTTTTTGAGTTATGGTGTTCACAGAGAGATTTACAGTAAAACATTGTTTATAAATTTCTCATTTACACGTCCTTTTGTCGCCGACCCGATTCATTCGAATAAAAAGTAATGAAAAATTATTTCGTTTATAAGACACTAAGCGTCAGTTATACGCCATTATTATCCTTTCTATAATCCGAAATCTCGGTTATTCCCATTTTGAGTTATGGTGTTCAAAGAGAGATGTACAGTTTATAAATTTCTCATTTACACGTCCTTTCGTCGTAGTCCCGATTCAGTCGATTTCAAAGTAATGATAAATTATCTCGTATATACGACACTAAGCTTCTGTTATACGCCGTTTTTCCCCTTTCTGTAATCCGATATCCTAGTTTATTCCCTTTTTGAGTTATGTTCCCAGACAGATGCACAGTAAAGCATTGTTTATACATTTCTCACTTACACGTCGTTTCGTAGCAGTTTCGATTCATTCGAATTCAATGTAATGATGAATTATTTCGTTTGTACGACACTAAGCTTCGGTTATACGCCGTTTTTCCCCTTTCTATAATCAGCAAATTTCCTGCTTCAGTCATTATTTCTCCATTTCCATAATTTTACAATATTTAATTAAATATATTTTAATTAAAATTAAGATTTTTAAATTAAATGCCTCACTGCATGCACATTAATCGTAGAAAATAAGAAATGTATAATTAGTACTCGAGATTTGCAATAATGGTATGAATTTTCTCACTTTTATTATATTTTTTTATTTTTTGAAAACTTTATTTTTTCCCAATAAGATAAGGTAATAAACTACTGCACCTTGTAAACATTTCATCTTAAAATTTCATCATTGTATTCTAGTACTGTCTCAAATCTTTGAAATTATTACTTTCAAATGAATTTGCGTTGGTAGCATTCAAATTTGTAATAATGAAAGTTATGTAGTAAAATTTCGATGATACGTCTTTCTGAAGTAAGATTACGTCCCCCCCCTGATAGTGGTCTAATGGGGTGTTGGGAAAGGAAAAAATTATGACGCTTTCCGTGGTAAAATTAAACGCTGATAGCTCCGCTACCAAATAACATAGTGAGTTGGTTTTAGTTTAATTTAACAGAGAAAGATAGACATTAAAGATTTCAAAAAAAATTTCAGAATTTGGTATTAAGGTTTAGTCACAGTCGAGTTGCAAAGTTAGTGAAAATCAAGATGAATATTGATGACGTCACAGTGATCGATCGCGCGCACAAAGTGACCAACCTAGCCTCCCGCGCTTTCTCATACCTAACTGTCTGGCGGCCTCAGTCGCTTGCTGCAACCGGTTGTGGGCGGTATATTAACTGCATTTTCCAAATTTTGTTTTCAGTCACATAATCTCAGAGTCACAAAGAGTTACTTCAGTCACATAATCTCAGACTCACAAAGAGTTACTTCAGTCACATAATCTCAAACTCACAAAGAGTTACTTCAGTCACATAATCTCAGAGTCACAAAGAATT
>BGPR01045589.1:0-12278 GCA_013235015.1 Araneus ventricosus | reverse complement strand
TAAAAATTAATATAAAAGTACAAAAATAAATATAAAGATATTATACATAAGGTAGTTATTTGGTTGTGGAAGGCTTCATAAAATCTGACAAACTCATTCGGAGAATCAACCACTTTTTTCCCTCCCTTAAGATTTAATCACAACAAGTTAAAAACATTTTTTTCCTTTCCTTGTATCTAGAATACGTCCCTCACTAGAGTCTAATGTCTCTAAAATCGATATTTGTTTTTGGAGTGAGCCGAGTCCTTCCTTCAGGCATGCAATTGTCATTTGCTTTTCTGGTGGATCTGGTCTGAGGTGTCGGCTTCTACAGTTGCGATTTGCTCTCACTTTTCAATGAGCTCATCGACATTCAGCTCATTGCCGATCCACTCTCTGACGCCATTATTATCAACTTAGTAATATTATAGCATGGCAAGATTGAGAAATTCTTCTATTACATAAGAGACTTGAATAGTTCCTGGCCTTTTTCCGGATAATATTTGAAAAAGAATGCAGGCCTTCTTTTTTAATTCGGAATTTTGGACATGTATTATATTATAAAATGAGAAATATTCGAAGCTGTAGGGGGAAATATAGAACAGCGTAACTTCGAGTCGGGTTAGCATAACTCATGGCATTTGTATATAAGTCTAATTGACTTATCAGTATTCAAAGAAAGAAGAGTTTTCAAGTGACACAAAACAGTTTTTTACTATAAAATGCTATTCGAGTCTCTGTTTAGCTGGAATTTATTGTTTCATCTGGTGTTCTCTAGCATATACCTAAGCCAATCCATCACCTCTGGCCTGAGCGTAAGTACTACCACATCCTGTGATTTGTATACCTCAGAAGTCCTTTTCAACACATTAGAAAATAGCCATATCTGGAGAAGTAGAGTGTAAAAGCATCCATTTCGAAGTTCATGCAGTAGGTTTCAGTCTACTTTTTAGGTAGATTCCTTATAGGAACTCTACCTATTGCAATGGTTCTCATGACACGACTTTCGGAAAATTTCTGCAGATCTTCACCGATCATGACCCCTAGAACCCAAAACCACCCTTCGTTAAATTGTTTATATATATATATATATATATGTATAACGCTTTATCCCATGTTATCTTGTGAACACGATAACTGGAGTAATTTTGATGTAAATTTAACCAGCTTGGGATATGTTGTAAAGATAGTGAAAATGTCTGTCGAGTTCGTAGATGGGCTATCCAGCTCAAAGGGGGTGAAAATGGTGGGGGGTGGAAATTTTCATTTTCCCATAATTCCTTTACAATTGAAAATAGAAAGAAAATTCAAATTGCGAATTATTGCCTTATCAAAAGGAACTTTTGTTGCATTTAAACTTTTTCGATAGCTACAAATGCTTAGAAGTTATGAGCTGAAATGTGATTTTCCCACCCTTCCCCTCCTCTCCCCCTAACTTAAAATACGTTTTAACCTATGCATGTTACTCCTCGTTGGAAAGCTTTCGTCATTTGCAGTTTCTTCCATCCTCTTTCATTCCTGTAGATCCAATACTTATGAGAATAGAGGGCAAAATGTTCTTTTCCTTATTATTATTAGTAGAGAAGTATATGCATAACGCTTTGGCCCGTGTTATTTTGTAAACACGATAACTAGAGTAATTTTGATAAGATTTTAACTGGCGACGGATATGTTGTAAGGAGGGTGAAAATCTCGGCCGAGTTCGCAGATGGGCTAACCAGCTCAAAGGGGGTGGAAATGGTGGGGGACTGAAAATTTTATATTCCCATAATTCCCTTACGATTCAAGATAGAAAGAAAATTCAAATTAGGCGAATTATTGCCTTATTACAACAAACAACTTTTGTATTGAAACTTTTTTGATAGCCACAATTTCTTAGAAGTTATGAGCTAAAAAGCCATTTTCAATCCCCTCCCCAACTTATCATTTCCCCATAGCTCTGTTACGACTAAAGATAGAAAAAAATTTCAATTAGGCGAATTATCACCTTATGATAACGAACAACTTTTATACTAAAAGTTTTTTGTCTGCTAGAATTCCTTATAAGTTATGAGCTGAAAAGCGATATTCAATACCCCCCCGCCCCCCTCAATTTATCATTTCCCCATAGCTTCGTTAAGATTGAAGAGAGAAAGAAAATTTCAATTAGGGTAATTATCACCATATCATAACAAACTACTTTTATATTGAAAGTTTTTTGACAGCAAGAATTATTTAGAAGTTATGAGTTCCCATCAACCGCATTCACCTTCACTTTTTATACGGTATAATATATAATTAATTTATGACTAATTGATTTAATTAATTTATAGTTAATATCTTTGTTAAATTTTGTTAATTATAACTGTTAATTGATATACCTGGCTTTGCTCCGGATTAAAATATTTTCATGTTTAATATTTTTAATGTAAAAATTACTATTGTATAAATATTATAATACACAAATCACTTTTCTGATCTAAAACGCTTTTAATTAAAATGAGAATATCAATTGAACCAGACAATTTTTAAAAACATCCGTTTTCTTCATACGTTATTATTTGTTATATAGGAACTTCAAGTTTTGTTAATAATTACTAAAGTCAATGAAAGGTTTTAATGTATATTTTGAAACAATTAAATTAACTATTTAATTATTCATTAATTTAAAGCGTGAAAATAAATCAATAGCTGGTCCCGATATAAATTGTTAAATCGTCTACTTTAAAAATTTTCTTTTAGCATTCTTCCTTCTGGAAACAGTTCTTCGTATTATTTTTGATCAACAAGAATATTGTTACGAATTCAGTTTAAAATTAATTTTGAAAAAAATATTAAAATGAGAGAAACAAATTTATGGAAATGAAAGACATTGCGGAAAAACGCCTTGCTTAATTTTTAATTAAGTGAAATTTTAAGCATCTTTTAGGCTTTGAAAAGTTGAAGGTGACCTTTCTCTTTTCTTAAATAAAAAGTTTGACAAGTTTGATTGAGATCAGTCCAGTGGTTTAGGAGATGTGGAACATACATACATAGCCACAGTGACTTTTATTTAAATTAATATAATTATTAGATAATCATAGGATAACGATTGCTGGCATATAGTATAAGGCATAAAAAAGGTTTTAGTGGAGTTTTGTAACAATGAATTTTTTTAACTTTAATTAAGTAGATAGTTAATTTTAATTAATCAAATAATTTTAATAGTTAATTTGATAATAGGTTTTTTTGACAGAATACTTTAATTTGATATTTAACTAAACATGGCGGGACCATGATTTTGTTTAATAAAATCAATATAAAGTAGCCAAAAATAAGAGTAATTAAATAAGAGTTCCCTTTATCCTTTTTGCTATTGATAAATATCTGCTTAACTTTAAAATTGTTTGGGATTTTCTGCCTGAGTATTTGGTTTTAATCGTCGATGGAGATTTAAATTTGCTGTTCAAATTGGCTGCATTCATATCCTATGCTTTAAAAACACGTATTAAATTTGCCACTCACAATGTTTAATAATTGTTATTCTCTTATATGTTAAGAATTTAGTGACTATTATCTCTGTAACCAGGGAGTTCTCTAAATGAGCCCATTTTAGAAGTGTTTAAGTGTATCATGTCATGTGGTTTTACCATATGACAATTAATGTCCGCACAATTATATTGTAACCTAGATTAAATAAATTAATTTTTAAATCTAGAGTCCTTCTTCATTCGTGCCAAGAGTCAATTTCTTGCTACTGTTTCAGATAGGCTGGCTTAATGTTATCTAGGAGATATTTGCACTGCTGAGATATTTATTTCTTTACGATTCCTACCTGTTGAATGATTGTGTGTTGAGATATAAAAAAATTGACCAATGTACTGACCGATAAATCTATCATAACTTTTTGGAATGAAAAATGCAATGGTAAAACCTTGATATAGCAAAAAATCAAATGACATGAAAACAGAATCACAGCGTAAATACTGCAATGTGTAGAAACAATAAAGTCATTGGTTATGTCTGTATTGATCAATATGTAATATTTCGTGACTTTTGTAACATTAACGTAAAGGAATCTACCTTTGCCTTCAAGCTTGCCGAAAAGGGATTTTTTTACTTTTCTGTCGGATTCCGAAACGTGCAGTTCTAATTTCGAATCTGCAATCTTTCGGTATACAAGCAGAGATCTTACGACTGCAAGGAAGGATGTTTTCTCCAGTTGTATATAATCTGTCTGTTTCTAAAAAGTTGTATATCAATCTCGGTTCATTTGGAATTTGTCAGGTGTTCCATTCCAGATAATGCTTGCCAAACCAATACCCACATCTGATATTGTGCTGTCGCTCCAGCCCAAACACTACAGTGAGTTTTGTAAACCGTTAAGATTAATGATATCTGGCAAAGAGGTGTCTAAAATGATTCTATTTCAAAATATTTGTGGAATAATATAATCCCCAAGAAAACGAAATTTCTTTCTATTTTTTACCATCAGAATCGCAACGATAGAGTTTCAACAGGAGCTCGGGCGCGGATACTAAAAAAATTTATAGGGACCATGAAATGGATTTGTTGAACAAAATGAAGCACTTTTCACAGCGGATATTAAAAGGCAAGACATTAATCTGCTCCCTGTTCATTTGTCCACTACTAATCACGAATACATTTTAATTCTAATTTTTTTATTTTCCACGCCGTCTCAGCTTATTCAGAGACTGTAAAGCTCCACAGGAGACGTCGACGGAACGAAAAATTTCATACAAGTTCGTAAAAATAAACGTAAATGTATAATAATTAAATAAATCTGCATAATAATAAGCAAAAAATGATAAAAATAAATAAATATAATTTATGAAAATAAACTAATATAACAAAAAATCTATTTATAAGAAATATACATGTAATAAGACATGTAAGAATAAGCGGCGGATCAGTGAATTTATATTCATTTGAAAAGAGAACGCCATTTTAATATCAAAACCTATATGGTCCAAAATATATAAAATTTTACATAAAACTAGTCTATACATGATAAATATTACAAAACATGATATGAAATTGGAGGAAAAAAACCTATTGTTTTCATCGTGTCAGGGTCACTGACATCCACATGCAGTGACCTGTTTTCCATTTAAATCCTTGCAGAGGCACAAAGAATTCATTTTTCTTTGTGAAGACATCGTTAATGGGCGTATAAATCCATAAGAGAAAATGTAACTACACCTGGTTCTGCCGTCTCTTGTTTTCATCAAGATCAATCACTCTGAAAATCATCAAAAGACTACCACTTGGCTAAAGAAAAAAAACTTAAAAAAGTTGATGAGACGGGAAAGAACTGCCTCTGAAAAGTGAGTGCTGCCCACTCGTTCTGCTGAAAACTCCGAACTACTGAAGGGACGAAGCACAGGTTTTAGAGACACCAATGTATCTACGAAAATTTTAATGTAAAAAACAACTTGGATGACTAATTTTCTATTAAATTACGCTTCTATTTTTGATATTTGTATAAAATTACTTCATAAGAACAATATTTGACATTGTACCTCCACTAATTCCAAATATTTAAGGACGAAGATTTAAAATTTTCTTTTTTTTTCGCAGTGATGTTGAGCTCTGCAGCTTTCTCAACTATTTCAGTGGCGAGTGTCCAGTGACAGCAGGGCTCTACGAAAGCGACAACGTTGAATTCGACATACCTGAAATGAGCAGTTTCGTCAAATGGTTTGCGTCGGTAAGTTTGGAAGTAATATGTATTTTTAGGAACAAATAACAGCCAATATCGAATAGAGTAAAGCTTTATTTTCCTTTCGGAAGCGACAAAAACAATAATATTTCCTATGGTTATCAGTATGCCAACTCTCTGAAAAGGGGCTAAAACAACGAAAAAGGGAAACGCGAAGACATAAAAAGAGTCAAATATAAACTTTTAAACAAGGGGCAGTTTGTGAGACCTGGATAGGAGAAGCTGTGAATTTTCCCGAAATCCTGTCCTAAGAACTATTGTAATAAAAGTATTGCTACAAAGAATCCTCCGAATGCTTGCTTTCCATTGCCCTGAAGTGATCTAGTGAGTTAGGGCAAGCATGGTAGAGAGAGAAATCTGAATGAGTGGAAGAAGATTATAGGTTCCATGCTATAGTTATACACCCTCTTATATAGCATTATTCAAAAGTTGGTAGATCTACATGCGCTTTGGCAACACATTGCTCTCTGCTGTCAGTCGACCTGGCCGTTGTAGCTTTCCCTGGAAACACAACACATATCTGACAGTTTCTTCTGAACGCCCACCATGAAGGCAAGTTTCTCCGACATATCCGTTAAGCCAAATGGCAACCAATGGCCTTTTAAAGTTGCCATAATCAACAGATATGGCGATATGGCAGACGGATAACTTATTTTTCCGTCGTTGATATTTCTTAATATGGTAGTCCAAGTGAATTAATTACCAGGTTAAATTAGAACTACCACTTGTTCTACCTCAATATCGTGCAACTCCATCTTACTTTTGTTATGTTTTTTAACCGCTTAACTTAACAGCCCGAGAATACTCGTGCATCGAATTATCGAAATTTTAGTCTTATAAACTAAAATTGAATCATTAATTAGCTTTATAATTTGACACAAAAAATATGTAGGATCCATAAACATCTTAAGTATCCTATGCCTTCTTAGATGAATGAAAAAGACAGCCCCTTTCCAAAACAGTAGGGGTCATCTTATTAGATAGCAAAGAAAACTATTCAGTTAAGTGGTTAACAAGAATAAGAATGGCTCGTATTGACCATTTTAATTTAGGCCGAATAACGCCCTTTACCAAGCACATTTGATGTACCCACCTATGTAAAACGTGTTTGGTTTGGTTTGTCTGACCTTTCCTTAAAGAGTGTCGAAACTCTTTCGAATCACTCTCCATATTATTTCATTGTCCTGCTTCACGCATTAGTTAAAATACGCATATTTTCTCATGTTTGAACATGTCTTTGAGGTAAAAAAATAAATTAATAAAATTATTCCTCTGTATCTTGGTTACAAATGTATTATACTAACATAATTTAAAACTTGAATATGTTGAGACAAATTTAAAATGGTACACATCAATTAAATTCTTTATATTATGCAAATTATTTTTCTATTTTAAACATTATTTTTTTTCTGCTTCTAGGGACGTTTCTGGATTGAACTGAAAATAACTGGTCCAAATTCAGAACAACTAACATGTTGGTCATTTAAAGGGGAGGCAAAACAACTGTTCTCGCCGTGGAACCCCGATCTTCTATCTTTTAAAATGGGAAACGAAACTTCTGTATAGAAAATATCTGTTTCTGAAAACATTTTGCTTTGTATATTTTGTTAATGCAGTGTTAAATAATTGTTTGAGAGAAATAATTTTCCTAATACCCTTTTATATTAATGAACATCTTAAAACCATTTTATTCTGTATCTTTTTTTGCTGAAGGGCACGAGACCTCTCTACCGTATAACTTTTACCAACTGAAGAAATTGTTTGCGTAACTCGATACAACAAGAGATTGATTTGAATGAAATAGAATTGGTCGAAGTTCTATTTTTCTTGGCAAACAAGAAGACATTTCCAGCTTTTATGCCTCATGTAACGGATATTTGCAGAATTTGCGCTTTTATATATCTTGGACTGAATTATACAATATGCATTATTCTACCTCGTAAGATATCGCCTGATTTTCCCAACAAAACAACTCTTCTTACTTTTTGTTCGTAATATCTTTAGACCCAAAATTTTCTGTTAATTTTTTTGGGTTAATTTGGTTTCGTATCTGATAACAATTAGAATTTTCCAATGCTAAGACCTGCTAAGAAGCATATCCTGAACACCATCTTGCGGTTGAAGTGGGCTGAAAGGAGAGACTCTTCGTGCGCAGGCATCCCTGAACTGCATCATTCACAACTTTTTCTCAGTGTAGAAATATAATCACTTAAATTTCTACACGGTATCTAAACCATCATCAATTTAACCGAATTCCTTTTAGTACTTTCTATAGCCAGGAGAAACGCGGCGGAAAAGGGTGTACCTCTTTTCGTAGAGAAAACTTCCAAAAAGTACCTATTTCTACAATTGCCTTGTGCAGTAAGAGCGTACAGGGTATCGTGTACATCCTCTTTTTGTTCAACTCGTTCAAGTAGTGGATTGGGAGCAGGGACGGCTATTGTAGTAACACTGCGGAATTGCAGCAACCTCAAATTTTTCAAAATTTTGCACGTGTTATCTAAATCCAATAAAGAGCTAATAGCATTACTTTTAGGGCTTTTAATATTTAGGGCAACTCAGGGAAAATTGGTATACCTGTTTTAGTAAAGGAAACTTCCGAGAAGTACCGATTCCTGCTGTCGCTTCCGCGCAGGAACAAAGCGCATTCGATCATTACACAGGGGGTAATGATTCGATCTGCTCTTTAGTTTGTGAAGGAAGGCCAATACTGTCTCCAATATAGATACTCCTTCCCTTCTAGAGATGGTGAAAGCGTGGTTTCAAAAGCAGGAAATATTTTTGAGAGGCTGAAATTGGAATATGAATAAAAGTATGAATGGCAGATATTGATAAATAAAAAATAACTAAAAATTATTGTACTATTAAATATTGGAATGAGTATTGAATGTATTGATGAATTCATAAATAAAAATTGATTAAAAATTATTGTACTATTGGATGATTTCATAAATAAAAATGAATGTACATCTTTACACGTGTATTTATTTTTACCTCATAATATCATTTCTTATTGCTCAATCGTATATGTTGCATCATTGTAGTACTGCATATAAATAAGAATTTCTTTCATAAGTATTTGGAACTATTGTCAAACATTGCATCTAATGGAGTTGTAAGAATTGTCAAAAGTTGGGCTCACAGACGAAATTTGGTTTGATAACGACATTCATAGAGCAGGACAATTTATTTGTTCTTCCAATCGCCTAGAAAGAAATTTTTCAATTTGGATCTGCTGGTCGAGGTAAACTAAGAAATTCCTGAAAAAACTAGTAAATTCCTAGAAACTGTTTCCTAGTTTCTCTGATATTATTATAGATTTTTCAGATACGAACCACCGGACTCTACTTCTTTATTACTTGTAATATAGGATTTTAAACAACGATGAGTGTTTTACTGAAAGTATGAACAGACTAATAAATTATATACCGTTTTCTTCAATAAGAGTATCACGAAAGAAAATTCATTATAAAGCTCTGTTGCTGAATATCTCTATATTAAATTAGAATAAATATAGAATTTATGTAAGTTAATAATAATATTCTAAGGTTAATTCATTATTTTTGAATTATCTAATGCAGGAAAAGGGTGAAAAATTAGTCATTCAATAATAAATTTTGTTTCATGCTCGAATAAACGATTCAGCTATCTGAAACGTATTGGAGAGCAACGAGTTATTTCGACGACACTTTCTTCGGAAGAGTCAAGACAGCTTCATCAAGCCAAGGAATCAGTTTGAGTCCAAGGCGTCTGCCCTCAAACCGATTCCTAGGCGTCTGACACTGTGTTAATCTCCGTTCATTTCTCCATACACATAATAATTCAAATGTTTTTGCTGTTTGAATTTCTATAATTGGAATTCTTTTACTAACGATAATCTTTAATGCTATGCTATTTCTTCTGATGTAAAGTCGCATGGATTCAGTAGTTCAGTTCGTTATTTTGTAATTTTGCAAAGTGTTTTTTCCTCCCTTCAGACTTCTTTTGGATCGAAATAAAAATAAATGATCCAAATTCTGAACAGCTACCTTTTTATTGAATTATGGGAGAAGAAAAATCCCTGTCATCACCATAAAGACCTGTTATCATCCGAAAGTATATTTGCTTAAAGATGTTTGCCTAGTACCTTTTGTTCATTTTTTACGATCATTGCTATTTTCCTCCTATTGGGGTCTCAGGAAGGAATTTGATTCACACGCTAAAACGCCAAACACACACACACACACACACACGCACACTGTATTGGAGATTATCTATATATCGGTAACTACATCTGTCAAAAACATATGTAATATCTTACTTTAGAGATAAAGGGTAACAACAGAAGTTACAAAAAATACATTTAAAATCGGAATTGTAGTTCAGCGACTACTGAGTCCCATACTTGGGAAAAAATATGCATGAATTGGTGACGCGATCCTCTATATTTCGGTAACTACATATGTTAAAAATATAAGTAATGTTTTATTTTAGAGATAAAGGATGACTACAGAAGTTCCAAAAATTAATTTGAAAATCGGAAAAAAGTCACTCGAGTAAAGTATTCCTACGCCTTTAACATCAGCGGTTGTTTGAAAAAGACAGCCTCCAGTCATTTTTTTTGTTTCATAAATATCATCATGATTCGAAATAGTATTTTGAACACAGTTATTTTATCAATAAACATTTTCGTCTCATTTTAGCTTGTATCATTTTTTGTGCTTAAGAACTCAAGACCTATGCAGCGTTTAATTTTTCCCAGTTAAATAAATCGGTTGTGCAACAGAAAGATTCAGTTCACCTCCTAACTATGCACTGAGTGGCCAAAATATTAGGAATACTTTTCACTCAAACTTCGACTCGATCGTGAGTAATAAACCAGAATCGCTATTAATAAACTTTCCTCTAGTCAGAAGCATCAGTGAACGTTGCAGTTTGCTTATGCATAGCGAAAACAAGAGATTCGAGTGATTTTGATCTGTTGTAAAGTTAGAAAGTGTTTGTTAAAATATTTTTATTTGTTAAATTCTAAAAAGGATGGAATTTAATTAAATTATGAAAAGCTGAATTAAAATATTGTTGTTTGTAAAATTCTAAAAAGTGATGAAATTCTGGAAGGTTATTTTGTTTAAAATTAATTACAGCAATGATAAAAGTCTGGTACACAGTCGTGATATTATATAAATTAATTATTACTTTTCTTATTTTTATCTCTTCGAATATTATTCAAAAAAATAATAATAAATAAATAAATAAAAATTTATTGTTAAGGAAAATATTAAAAATCTAATTAAGTAAAAGATTCAGTAAAAATTAAGTTTCATTTAGAAAGTCAACCGTATGTCTCTCTTTGTTCAAATAAAAAAGTTCCTGGGCCCTGTTTTCCAACAAGTAAACAGTCAGATTTCCTTCTTACTTCCTGACTCTATGGGTGGTAAGTTTACATTCAGAGACAGCTGGATAAAAACCCTGGTGTTCAAAAATGCAAGATCCTGATTATTTCCTATTTACTACAACATTTTTGCAGACTGGCAAACGGTTCATCTTCGAACTTTTGATCCCTGTTAGATATTAACACTCCTCAGACACATGCGCGACTGGGAAAGGTTTTGAGTTTCCCCAGAGAAATACGTTCAACAGAATTATTGCTTTTCTACGCTGATTCCGTGAGACAGTTGCAGTTGTGGAATCCCCATATCTTAAATTATGGCCCTTTGCTGCGAGGGAGCGACCCTTATTTCTTTCACCTTTGAACCCTAGATGCGATTTTGCTTCGAGAATCGAGAACTCTGCTTAAAATCTGTCAGCACATTTAATCCATTGTTCGAGTGCGTAAAAATCGGGTGTCGTGTTCCACGTCGGTAAGATGTATTTAAGGAGAGCCCTGGGAATAGCAAGAGATTGGTTAAAAAGTTAGAGGGTGTGATTAATTTCGGCCTGGAGTCAATTAACATCGTAGATCTTGGGCTGTTTCTAAAGGTAGCATGATTTTGGCGAAATCAGAGATTTTTAGGTTGGTGTGATGCCTTCTCCAAGAGGGGTTTATAAACGAAAAATAGGAGTTTTAAGAGGAGAAGGGAGAAAAACAATTTGAAAGAAAGAGGATGGAAAAAGAAAGAATCTGATGAAATTGCAAAGATGAAGACGAGCGTAAATCGAACCCCATTTGAATTGTCCAAAATTCCGAAGAAGGCCAAAAACTCGGCGGCGACTAACTGTTTTGACGGGGATTCCCCTGCTCAGAGCGCTGGGCCAACAGGCGATCTATCGAAGGGTTCCATTTATATGGAATTTTATTCATTCCGAGGGAATGAAGTCCGGTAGAAAAATCAACCAGAAGGGCCTGGCCCCTAAATTCCGAAGAAGGCTACGTATTCCAGTGGTAATTAAATGTTCCGTGTGCCCACCAGCGACCTTCCTGATCTACAATATAGTGCAATTGAAAATTCTTTTTGAATTGCGGTACCAACTTCCTTGTGGAGTATAGGGCAAAAAGGCATCCATCATATCAAAAAATATCCATTGGCATCAGCTGTAAGAAGCAATGGAGAGCTTGGGTCCAAAGCTAATAATCTGAAATATTCTGATTTAATAACTTTCAGAAATAAATATCAGTGTA
>BGPR01045588.1:0-12279 GCA_013235015.1 Araneus ventricosus | reverse complement strand
CCAAACAGCTCATCAACCATAATAAAAAATCGTGATAAGATACAAAATTATGATTCATTGAAATTCTTGTTCAAAATGTTTAAAAACATATGTCTATGAAGATGTGGATGAGCAAGTTTCGGAGGACGGTGTGAAAAAAAAAAACAATACACAAATGAATTCGGATGAAGACGAAGATAATAGATGGAAATGATCCTGATGAGAAATCATAAACCTTCATATGATAAAATGTAAAATTCATTAATTTTAATATAAAATTATTTTTTAAATTGAAATACAGTGTGATGTTCGCATGTTTTGTTTTATTCTTTTGTTTTCCTACAATTTCTTTTGATGAGTAAAATATAAAATCAAATAGATTAATTTGCGAAATAAAGGTGTGATTAATTACTTTTCTAATAATATTTTAGATGTATGAATTTAGAAATCTGTTTTGTTAGTTTAAAGTATTTTAAAAGGTAGACTCTATTTAACGACTTAGTACTCCATATAACGAACTTTTTTTCAGGATTTAAGACTTCGTTACAAGGTCATCGACTTAACAATTTCTTAGTATGGCTTTTGGTTGTATTCCAATTACTTTTGACAAAGTTTGAATGGTTCCCTGTTATGCCGTTTATGCTGCCGAATGCTGGTGGTACGCCTCGACGTGTGACATGAAAATGGCCGACTACTTCAGAGACGATTCCATCCATGTTGATGAGGCACACAATGAGGTGAGCGGCGAGAGCGACGGGTCGATGTTGTTCCTCTCTTCAGGCAAGCGATGGTTGGAGGTAAGGTGAGGTAGAACGGAACATATAGAGACAAGCAATTGCGTTACCATTAATAGTAGGAAGCAGCTGTAATCATGCCTTATTCATCAAATGCTGATGTAAGGACTTTTCAAAGTTCCACTCGAAACGTTTTTTCCCAGTAAAATTACTCTCAACATATTGCTGACAGGTACACGTGAGCTCATCGTTGGACCAGATGAGTGTTATCTTACGTTAATTTTGAATTTAAAATGTCCTTCTCTTATTGCAAGAAATGCGTATATTTTTAATATTTAAACTGACAGATAAAATCGCCACAAACAAAAAAGCAGATATTTCCTGTACCATTTCTTTAAATCGGTAAAAATGTGCGATGTTTTTGTGTATTTGGCTTGAGTATGATACTGAGGCGACGAAAGGGCAGGTACGTCGTTAATGGATTTTACAAACTAGTTGTGTATTTCACATAGCATGGATAATCGGGAGCCTTCTTTATCACAAAATAGTTTATGTTATTGGACGTCTTCCACAGCATTCAATATGTAAAACAAACACATACATAACGTTACATCACTGACGTGACCCGACACCGAATTCCATGTTTAATCCTCTTATTCTTTCTCCTGTTACTAGGCAAAGTTAAGCAAAAAGATAAATTCTCGTTGCCATACTATTTTTATAACCTTTACAAGATTAATGCCAAACGATTTTTTTTAAATTTCTTTTTTCAGCCAAACGAATTTAAAAAATTAATTTCTTTTTGCAAACGATTTTAAAAGAATTTTTTTATGACAATTTATGTTTCTTTTCTTTTAAATATTTTAATAGTTCTATAAATATGTATTTTTTATTTCATTTAGATATTACCAGACATATCGCATCCAACACTTATTTCTTAGGGATTGAGTTAAATGAAGTCTAATGCACCCGTTTTAAGATATGAAATATTTGAAAATTTTAATGCTCTGCTGTACAGAAATCAGCTGTTGATATTGCTTTTATTGTTGTACGTGCGTTTCGATTATGATGAGAGATACTAACAAATATGAACAATTTAAATCTTCTATAAAGCGGGATCTTAAACCAGGACGGTAATGATGTTTTAGCACTTTCCAAGCAGGATATTATAGCCAACAGCTATGAATTGTGGAATGACAAATGAGTTTCTGAAAATTTTAAAGATCATTTGAGGTGTGAAAATGCCTTCTCTACCATGAAATGACCTTTCAGTTTTGCAATTAATCGAAGATAAAAGCGCAAGTACAGTAAAAAAATAAACACATTTACTGTAGTTAACTCTTCTAGTTCACTGGCATGTCGTTTTGAAAATTGTAAATGGTTTCAAAAATTATAACATGTACTGATCCCATCAATAAAAAAGTAGAAGAAAAAAAATGGCATTTTTTATTTTCAAGGAAATTTGTGGTTCCAAGTATGAAAGGTAACGGGTTATTTTTCTCCACCAGATAAGTTAGCATCGAATGCAAGTTTAAATTACGTCATTTTAATTTATAAGTATACACGAGTACTTCGGATATTCACAGCCTTCATAAATTTCAATAATACTTTCGAAGATTCAATCAAAAAAAATATAATTTGTGCAAGAACTCTCATCATTTTGTTTCCTTAGAGATCAAAAAAGCAATTTAGTTCTGGGTAATGCCGATATATTCAGAATTCCTAACGGTATTGAACTGGAATTTATATGTTGGTCATATATCTGCTATTATTAAGTTACGAAAGAAAATTACGCTATGTTTCGTCCATAAAAATGCTCAATGTGTGGTTTCAATTATGAAAACAATGAACGAGAAAGGTTAAACAGTCAGCAATTACAACAATTAAGAGCAATACGTAACTGAACGAAGTATTTGGGAATACCAAATTTTAAAGCAATATCCTTTTATTCCACGCCTTTATTAGCCTAATGAAGAAAATCTTTTTTCTTTGATGCTCAAGCACTTTCGCTTTGACATTTTCCAGTTACAAGAATCGAAATCACCAGCACGACTCTGATCAACAATCTAGAAAACGGGAGACTAGTTCAAGGAGACGAGACAGCTCCATTGAGGGCGAAAGAGGGATATTGAAAGTTTTTCTAGTGAAGTGGGGTGGGGTGGATAAAGGTTGCATTTCCAGGATTAAATGCAAAGAATGACAGCGATTTTACTGCTATCGGTGAGTTAGGCGACTGGTGAAACCAGTTCCAGGTCATTAATCGTCATAAAATGTGTTAAAAGAAAGAATAAGTGTGAAATGTTCAGATACATTTTGAGAAATAGGGAGAAAAAATATTGGATCACAAGAAAAAGTTCGTTAAATAGAGAATGCACTTCGCTATTTGGAGGTTATTTTACGAAGAAATTCGCAAAATGTTTTCGGTTCCAAGGAAAAGTTCACAAAAGAGAGGTTCGTTAAATAGAGGTCCGACTGTATTTTTAGATAAAACTGTTGGGCCTGGTGATAGTCTCATGGTTGGGACTGGAGTGTTCCGATTTCACCAAATATAGAGCCCATCAAACATGCCGTGAACGCCGGCCTAGTGCATATTAAATTCGTCAGGATCGAATGTCTTCCTGTGTGGTGTGATGTGGAAGTTTGAAGGAAGATTACCGATTCCGGTGTCTTTGTCATCCGACCACGGTTCGTGTGGCGAGATGACATAAAATAGCCGTCGTGTGCCTACAGAATTGAACGTTTAAAACTAAATTTAACTTATTTTTGGTTTTTTATTGAATGGCACATTTAATAAAAGAAAGTGGATTCTTTAAAGATTAAAATGCGAGTGAAATTCTACGTCTCAAAGGAATCTTTAACGTGATTCTGACACAGATTTAAACATAAAGACTATTTAGAATTAATCCTAATTCAGTGATTTTAAAAAATTTCAATCCTTTCTTTTCTTCCAGCATAACGGCCACCGCTGCCAGCATCGGTGCAGCCGGTATTCCGCAGGCGGGACTGGTTACCATGGTGATGGTACTTAATGTCGTTGGCTTACCTGCTGAAGACGTCACTCTCATTCTCGTAGTTGATTGGATCCTGTAAGTATATGCGCTGTTTCGGAATTTAATTTCTGAGGGTTCTTTTGTTGCAGACTGGGCATATTGCACACTTTTACCTTTTAATTTTCATGAATATTAATAAACTAGAAAATCACCCGTCATAGTATGACGGGTGCAATTTGCCTCTTCATTCGAGAGATTTCCCGTGAAATTTGACGTGTTTAAATAGATACATAGGCGAGAGAAATGTTTAACATTGATTGAAAACAAACTAAATATATGTTTTATGACATATGTATAAAATGTATTCGTTGTTGTAACCGTTAAATGATTAAACAGGCCGAGTTCAATTCTAATTTTGATTTTATTATGGGAGAGTGACGAAATGTACGTACATCGTGCTTTAAGTTTTAAGCCAAAAGTGAACAGAAGATCCCTACTTTTTCTCAGGTAGGGATTTAACAGATAGACATGTGATCAAAGTGAAGGGAATAATAGCTATTTTTAGTATATTACGTAAGTGTTTTAGGGAAAATGCATGGCGGCAATAAGTCGCTGATTTCGCGAGTTGTGTGCGCGTGGAAACGATTAAAATATTCTTTTAGTAATAAATATGTCAAAAATGAGAGATTTAATGTACCTTCAGCGCGGGAAATAGAACGAAACTGGAGTTTAAGAAAAGTGATTTTGGAATACATTAAGACTTTAAAATATATAATATTAGAATTTGAAATAAAATTAAGTGAGATTATTACATATATATATCTTGTTCAAATTTTCAATCGTTAATAAAATACTTTTTATGCATCCACTCAAGTTCAAATACATTTTTTAAAACTTGTAGTGGATGACACTTGACGTTAATACAGTTTTTTCAAATATTAATTCATTAATTAAATTGAATTAATTCATTTATTTATTAGAGCCTCCCAACTTTGCCGCCAAATCGCCAAAATGGTCGCCAAATTTGTCGCCAAGATTAGGATCTCAGGGAAACGACTTTATAGCTTTGTAACAATATGGAATATGTCATTGCACAGTGCATGGCAACATGCAGGAAAGTGATTTTGAAATACATTAATACTTTAAAATATATAATATTAGAATTTAAAATAAAATTAAGTGAGATTATTACATGTATATAATAATCCCAATTTTACTTTAAATTCTAATATTATATCTTTTAAAATCTTAGTACAATATTAATATTTTCCAAAATCACTTTTCTTAAACTCCAGTTTTGTTTAATTTCCCGCACTGGATGTATATTAAATCTCGCGTTTTGTCATATTTATTACTGAAAGAATATTTTAATCGCTTCCACGCGCCCACATAAATCGCGAATTCGGTGTCGTTTTGGCGCCAGGCTTTTCCCTAAAGCACTTACGCAATTTAGTAAAAATAGCTAATATTCCCTTCACTTTGATCACGTGTCTATATCTCAATCCCCTATCTGAGAGAATGCAGGGATTTGCTACTCGCTTTTGACTTGAAACTTTCATACTATGTGTACGTACATTCCGCCACTCTCATAATATGTTGAATAATGAATGATAAATAAAAAAATAGCTCTTTATTAGGCCTTTTAATGACTACAACAACGAAAACATTTCATGTATATATGTAAAATATGTTACATGACTTGTGATGGAGTTTCGGCTTCGATGCTGTTGCATGTACTGCACGAATCCTGGCTTTGCCTCGCTAACCGTCTTGCTTTCCTTTGTCATCAGCCGTCTTTTTGGTTCTTCGTCGGCATTCATCGTAAAAAAATATAGTAAACCAATTCACTATTGTAAGGTATTAAATTGTACTTAAAAATATATACAAAGTATGTACATAATAATTCAATAACCATGAAATTCTCTGCTTGTCAAACGTTGCCGAAAAATATCATCAAATTATATCACGATTGCAATAAGTAATGATATGCATCGTGACGTCCAAACTATATCAAGCGCATGATATACCACTGACGTCATTTACTGCTTCCTACTAAAAAACAGAAATTAATTTGAAATATAGGATTAATATAATTTAAAATTTCTCGGGAACTATTAATCATAGCGAGATTTTATATCAATCGATAGCAAATTACATTTCACTATTTTAGAGCTATTAAATTTGAAATTAGAACGACAATTGTTTTTATAAATTAAAAATTACTGAAATTTAGGTGCCCTAACAATGAAATAATGCTGTTTAACGTCTGGCAGTGCTGTGGCGCGAATTTTATTGTTGGTGACGTCAGAACGTTACCGGATCAGTGAGAGACAGATCTGGGCTATTATATTAATAATGCTTCTCTATTTCGCACTTTTCTATAAATTGTATTCTCATGCTTTTGTATAAAATTGTATCGAAGAAATAACGAATAATTGTTTCCGTAAATTTCAGTGGCATTCCATTTGGGGATGTAACGAATAGTGATTTGGCCTAATATTCGACCAATTTCAGGCCGAATACTCACTCTTAGAAACATTTCTCTTTTGATTGTAAATAAAATATTTCTCAAATTTTGATGAAAAAAATTAAAGATTAATAAATTTTTTATTTGTATATTTTAAAAAAGTTAGAACCTTGATGTGTTTTTGTTACATTTTAGATCATCCCAAAAATAAGAACCCTCTTCATTTTGAGATTATTTCACAGTTTGTAGCATTTATCGACACTTCTGAAATTTTGATTATCTTGCATAGTTAAAGATAAAAAACATTTTAATTGCATCCTATAACCACAATTTGGTTATGAAAATTTATTTCGTGAAATCTCGTGTCAAGAAAAGGGTTTCAGTGCAGCTCAGAATTTCTCGAAAAATCGGTTAGTTCTCGTGTCGAAATGACGTGTAAGTAAGGGGGAAAAGGGTAGTGTTATTGGAGCTGCGGAGCCAAGTAGATCTGCCTTGTAATAAGAAAATTCAGAAATTGATAGTCTTCCAATATCCTACTTGTGAAAGAATTGTAAAATCTTATATTAAATTAAAAAATTGAGTTAATAGAATTTAGAAAGGAAACTTAAAAATCTTTTGCTTCACTACTCGTTTATTAGTTGACGAGCCGACATTGGTTGAGACTATGACTTAAGTTAGTCTACCTTGTATATACAGGGTGTGCACACTTATCGTGGTCCAATAGCTAATTTCTAAACCGTTAGAGATAGGCGTATAGTTCTAATTGGAAAAATGCTTCAAATGAAGGGAAGAATTATGTTTTATGTTTTTTGAGTCACTAAATATATTTTTGAAAAAGTTACGAATTCTAGTTTTTTTTATACAGTCCCCCGGTCCTATCATTCCTATTTAGTAAAATATTTTTGACACTCTAAAATTTTTAACAAAAAAAACTCCCACTCTTCTGCGACTAAACCTGAACGAGTTACGGTGCTTTGAATTTCATGATTTTTAGCCATTCAGCGGCCTCGTCGAGTAAGTGCTGCGCATTGATTGGTGGATCGTCTTCAAGACGGCTATTGAAAAGGGTGTAAAGTGGTCTAAGTCAGCGATATTCAAAGCTCCATAACTCGGTCAGTTTTAGTCGCAGAAGAGTGGGACTTTTTTGTTTAAAATATTAGTGCCAAAAATATTTTACTAAATATGACTGACAGGACCGGGTGGCCGTATAAAAAGTTAGATTCCAGAAAAAGTTACGAATTCATTTATTCACTCAAAAAATATATATTATAATTCTTCCCTTCATTTAAAACATTTTTCCAATTGGAACTATATGTCTATCTAACGGTTTAGAAATTAGCTATTGGACCACGATAAGTGTGAACACCCTGTATACAACGAAACTTTAGGTTTGTAACAGTGTTTAAAAGTTTCCAATATCAGTTGTTTAAAACCCTGTGCCCATGGTCAGTGGTTCGTTATTCCACGTTCGACGTTGGGGATTTATTATCGACCAGCCGCACCGTTCCCACGACGCGTACACAATTTACAACAGCCCGTAGGAACTGTGAGGGCGCGGTGGCCTAGTGGTAAGGTATCGGCTTTGGGGCCGGAGGGTTTCAGGTTCGAAACTCGATTCCACTGAAGATCCACCGTGTGTATGGGCCTGCTGCATGATAAATCATACGTATGGGGCCAAAAGTTCTACCGCTGGTGTGGTGCGGTAATTTGGAGATGGCGGTGCCACTTCAGGTGTCGTCCTTGACATCTCACCGAGGTTCGAAATGACGAGGTCCGTCCCAAAATAGCCTTCGTGGTGCTTAAAACGAGATGTTAATATAACTAAACTAAACCCGTAGAAACTGTACTGTTTGAGATAGCTCTTTTTTAATTAAAATGGACATGGACTATATGTCTTTTTCAATCATTTATTTTAAAACTTAACATAGGTAAAATAACAAAACAAAAGAGAGACTGGCTAAATAGTAATTAATTATTAAACAGTGGAAATAAACCACATTTTAAAGACTATACGATCTCGCTTAGTAGGAGATACAAATATAGACGATTAATTCACAATACCTCGCTTGGTAGGAGGTAAATATTCTGTCTCCTGCTTAATAGAGGAGCACTGACTTTTGAGTCCAGCTATCAACAATTTTTCGCAAGAACTGGAAGGTTTGTTTCTTTGCCACCCACTTGGGGAAGGCGCTGCAATCGAGACTAAACATGTACTGAGGTCTCAGACTCGATTCCTTTGATGTCTGAGCATTTACCGACATTTCTCCGGAACTTTCGAGCCATCCCACAAACCATCGAGCAGCAACTATTCTTAGCGAACCCACGACGGAGGAAAGGCGTACTTCAAGCAAGGAATGCCGAATCACTTACCATGGGAACAGGGCTTAAAACTTGCCTACTCGCGTTCGAACCAAATTGGAGTTTCTTCCCCCCCTCTTGAACAATGAAAATAATTTCTGTTGGTAACGCATTTTCTAATAAATTGCTTGCAGAGATTTTGTAAAATTATGTGAATAAAAGCAGTAAAAAATCACATTGAAATTTATTTTATTAGCAGAAATCATTAAGTAATATGTGATACTTAGTCTTTTTTTGAAGTTAATAATTAAGTAATATGTTATACTTAGTCTTTTTTGAAGTTAATAGAGCGCATATAAGCATTTTTCAAATCTTCCATCCACTTTCATTTACTTCGAATACCGTATAAAGTTTTTCTTATTCAGTGGCGAATCCAGGGGGGTGGCTATCGGGCTGCAGCCCCTCCCCCCCTCCCAGAGCTAGACCAGAATTCTTTATTTCATTTAAAATCACTACAGCTGTTTTTTCTTAATCTCCCTTTAAAAAAAGTGAAAACATTTCTTCCTGGTTTTTCACAGGCTCGAAAGTTTTCCCACTTTTGTAGTCATTCCACTCGTATTTGCAGCGTTGACGCGGTCAAAAACATGTTTTTGCTAGTTATTTCATTGTGTTTTTTTGTTAAATAATCGAAAGTATTGTAGTGTTCTTTATGATTTTTATCGTCAGGTGAGTAAAGTCTGTAAAGTTAAAGTGTTTTGGTTTACATAAGCCATAAGATTTGACATTCGTCTCGACTACACATAACTTTTTATACCTCCGCCCCCCCCCCCCCAGACTCAAATCCTGGATTCGCCACTGGATGGAATGATAGTGATAAACTGTCTTCTGCAAATTTATACAGCAGCCCGCGACTTCTCGACTTTTCTATCACTGTATTTCATATTTTTTGCGCTGTCGCACCCTTTCTAACTAGTGGCACTCGGTACATGCCAAATTCACTTCCATTCTCATTGATACAGTTAATTAGCATATGATTAGATGTGGCTAGTTGATGGTATTTAAAGGCACAAAAGTCGGATTTTTCAAGCTGCGGCAAACGTATGGTATGAGCAAAAACACAGAATTAAAAATATTCCAAGGTAGAATCAAGACCAGTTATAAAAAGTTCAGTAACGATGTTTACTCAAGAATACGGACATTGTTAAAAATTAAAAGCTGAATAGTAAGGTCCGATGAAAAAAAGGGGGTAATACTAGTAATAGGTATTGTTACAAACATGGAAAGTCGCTTCCCAGCAATGCGAGTCTTATGGTTGGGAAAAGAGTTTTACAAGGTTAAGCATGGAGTGACCTCAGCGACAGTTATGGCACCCTGACCTTGGCGACAAACTTGGCGACCATTTTGGCGATTTGGCGACCTTGGCGACAAATAGACGTTTCCAAAAAATGGAACCCTTTTCTCGATATTTCTACTAGGAAAGGGAATACACGAGAAAACACCATGTGACGTCACGGCCTGTCGGAGAGAATATTTAAGGACCGCGCCTAGTTGAGAAGAGCGTCTTTGATCGACTGGGATCACCTTGGAGCGCGAATGACTTTGGAGTTCACCCGCAGTACGAGCTGGTGAGCTGAGCGCTATTGAAGGTGCAGTTATGGTCTACTAGTCATTAGTTATTTGCTGACTGTTTGTGTTGTTAGATAACAAAGTGCTGAACTGTTATTACCTGCGAATTGTTGTCTGTTTACATTGGTAATCTGTGCAAGAATTATTGTTTCCTGTACCTGTGCTACGTGTTTTCCTGTATATTTGTAAATAAATCTTCATTCTCCATTATCCTGCGTGTTGGACTGTTTACACCATGCACCCACGGTAAGACTTTGTGCAACAGTATTAGATACTGAAAGTTTATACGCTAAGCAAATCGCAATAAAAAACACTACAAATTTAAAAGTTCTAAAAAAATCAAACCGCGGTCACGATCTATTAAAGAGAATCGACAACAGAGTTTTGGTAGTTATTCTTTGTAAGCGCGACTATTAGAAAATAGCTCCCTATCAATAATACCATGTAGATTTTTTGTTCCGCTGTTTTACTTGTTATTTTGTCGCAAAGTTAGGTTTATCCTCAGTGTTCGTTGTCGTTGTATTCAAGAACGTCACTTCCTTATGCAATTGTTTTGGTGTTTATAGCACAAGGGAGAGAATCGGTCATGCTTTGCCAATTAAATGCTCAGAGTCGGTTCCTAATCTATACTTATAAAAGGCAATGTTTGTGTGTGTGCGCACCTGCGTGCGACGTCCAGACGAATCTATCGCACTTGCCACCTTGAAATTTGGTTCACAGGTAGTCTTAATGGTGACTCAATGCACCTCGAAGCCGCAATTTTAAATTTTAATCTAAATTTTTTTAATTTAATGTTTTGTGTTGATTTGGTTGATTTTTCGCATTAATTTCTCAAAAGAATGGTTTTGAATAATTGTACGAAAAAAATTGATACACCATCAAAAAGAGCACACGATTTCCGTTCTAATGAAGTTAGTTTTTGAATTTTTAACGTAAATTACTGAATTTTGAGAAATTTCGGTTTGCAATCGAAATTTTATTTTTGTTTTTAAATTTGCTGCATCCAACGTTCTAATAACACTATTATTTTCAATTTTTTCAGCTTATAACTAGAACGGTTCTGTCGGATTTAAAACAAGAACGGTTAAAATATCTTTTCCCGTTTTTTTAATTAATTTTTTCCTGGTCAGTTGAAAGATATTTTTCTCTGCCGAGCTCCCTTCCGCGACACTTTTCCGGAAAGTTGCTGAAGAATTTCATTGACTGACGGTGCAGAGCGCAGGTGACGTCATAACCTTCAACTGAATGACTTTGATTATTATTTTCGGCAGCAATCTTAACGTATTTATTCGTCTCGCATATTTTATTTGCTGTATAATAATCATTTTCACGTTGCAGTTTTTTAATATTGTTTCGGATTAACGTACTCTGTATTTTCTACAGTTGAAATGTCATTATCGCGAAGAAAAGTAAGCGGGAAAATCAATGTGCATCTTTTGTTTTGTTTTCAGAACTTTTTCATGTCATTGTGGGAGTTTTTCATTTTGTTGAAGTCCTGATTCTACGGGCAACGCCGTGCGCGTACTGCTAATATAATATGGTTGTGTGGCGATGCGTACAAGTTTTAATTTCTGATACAAGTCCTAAAAGCCGAACAGCGCTACTAAATAGGAGACGCATGAAAATGTTGTATGCATGCAAATTTGGTGTTGCCAAATTGTCTTGATTAATTCATATTTTAAAATATGCTACGAGATCTGCTTGCAGTATTTGTGTACCGTTCATTGTCTTGAATATCGTTAACCTTTCTTTTTCACTTATCTTAGGGACAGATTCAGGACAACCATCAACGTCCTTGGAGACGCATACGGATCAGCAATCGTCGCCCACTTCAGTAAAAACGATCTACAAGAACTCGCCACAGCAGAAGAACAGCCCACAGAAATGACCACTCTCTGAGAGCACTTTTCATTGTTGTTCAGCAAGGGAAGGGACTGCAATCAGAACATAGCTGATGCTAAACTTCTGATGCAGTGCCGCAGTACTTGACAAAAAGGACTCACAGAGAGTAGTGGATTTCACTGTGCTTTCTGATACTGCGAGAACAAAGGATTGTACATAAAATGGATTTGGTCACATAAACTGTTTGTGTTTGTTGAGGCTGGAGCTCGAAGCAACGTAAAGCAAGTCTGGAGTTACGTGAAAAACTTTCTCTGTAGTACTTTTGCACTTCATGCGGTATAAC
>BGPR01045587.1:0-12279 GCA_013235015.1 Araneus ventricosus | reverse complement strand
CCCACTTCCTAAACCTGTCGTCTTAACCACTCAGTCAGCTAGACTCTGAGAGGAGATAGATTGCTCTAATATATCATGCATCTACGATTTATTTTAAATCGTTTTTTTTATTTCATTAATATTTTAAATTTTGAGTTGAGAATATGATTTGAAGTCAAAGAGAGAACGATTTTCGCTAATAACTACGTTCTGCTAGTAGAATAAATTATGAAGTTAGGGTTCAAAAGTAATTAGTTTTAAAATGGAACAAAATGTAAGTTATTATTTTTCAACAAACATTGACTGTTTTTTAGGTTTAATTTTATTTATGAACGTTAAAATTTCAACATTAAGAAAAAGGCGATATAGTTTTCTTTAAAGTGCGGGTTCTATGTTTAGTAAAAAGATGGAGAATTTTTCAAATTTTTTTTATAAAAAAGTTTTTTTACAAATTATCATTGATTTATTTAATTAATAAAAAGAAGGACGGTCTAGGGGGTGCTATTAAAAATTGGATGTTTTTTTTAAAACAGAGACAAAGATTATCTGTAAGTCTGCTATCATCTTTGCAGCAAACTTGTTTTGCAATCGTGGTTTGACGTTTTACACTGTTTCAATATTGGGAAAAATATTGTATAATATTACTTTTTCGAATTTTATGATATAAGACAATATTATGTGCTACCTGGGAGCAAAATAAAGCTGAAAGCAGATTCATATATATATATATATATTAAGATTTTACAATAATTGTACTAGGACACGCAGTGTCTTCATTGTAGCGAGCGAAGCAAGCAGGGTAGCGTAGTAGCGTGTCCCGGGTTTGCTATGCAAACAAACTGGAGAATTGCGTTGCAATCCTCCATTTGGCGAGCTTTAGCGAGCAGGGGCAGAGCCCCCTAGTTAGATGAAATTAAACAGGAAAAAGCAACTCTCAACTTGGAACTATGATTTTCTCTCTCTTTTTTATACGACTTTACTTTCGGAAACGCCCTCGTAGAATACAATTGAAAAACACTTTTTCAAAAATAGCTTTACCTTAAATAGCCCAAATTTGTAACTATAATAATCTGAATTGTATTTTAGAAAATTGTGACTTCTAACGAAAGAAAACGAATACGTAGTAAACAGCCAAATTCTCACTGAGGCACTGATAAAAACAGTCAATGAAAGAGGAATAAAAATAAATCTCTACCGATAATAAAGGGGAATGTGTGTGTCTGTGTGTTGGCCCTCTACAGGATAGTCCGCTGGACTTGGATCTACGAAATTTAGCACGAACATTCTTTGGACGATGGGAATGTGTACCTCGGAGCCGTTTTTTAAAAATTTTAATTAGAATTTTAATTAATTAAAAAATAAACGAAACTTTGGCTTATTTCCTTAATAACTTTAGAAAATATTACAGCAAAAAAAATCATTTTTTACACCATCTGGAAGAGCAAAAAATTATCTTAATGATATCAAAAAATTATCTTAATTAAAAAAATTAATTAAGATAAATAAAAAGATAATATAAATAAGATAATAAATAAAAGATAATATAAATAATAATAAAAAGATAACAAAAATTAATTAAGATAAATAAAAATATTAAGATAAAAATTAAATAAGATTTTAAAAAATTAATGCGCAAAAAATTATCTTAATGATATTAATTAAATTGCCGTAAAATCTTCTCTTTAATTTTAATAACCTTTTAAAAATATTTTTGGCATAATTTACAGCAATACTTTTCATTGTTGAAACCCAATTCAAACCATTGTTCTCATTGTTTAAATATACAAGGAGTCCGAATCAAATGTCCTTAATTTTAACAGTCGATTAAAAAAAATCTATTAGCGATACGTTGGCGATATTAGGCAAAATTGGCCATTGAATCTAGATTTTGGCGACAATTTTTATTTTTCGCGTATATATGAAAACTGAAGCTGTATGCCTACAAAATGCAGATTGTACAGAAACTGCCGCAACGTGTTGCATTTGCTGCGGAGATGTTATCTCGCATCGAAAATGAACACGATTTTCTAAACCGGTATACTTTTTCAGATGAAGCAACATTTCATTAGAGCAACGAAGTGAATATAAGCGCCACTGCGGAATTTGGGGCTCAGAAAATCCCCATGCAGTACAGGAAGCGGAAAGAAACAGTCCAAAAATCAATGTGTGGTGTGTTCTTTTACATGATACAGTCATAGGGGACCATTTTTCTTTGCTGAGACGTCTATGACGGCAAACATTTACCTGGACATGTTTCAAATTTACGCTATACCCCAAATGCAGCATTTACAATCCACTGTTATCTTGCAACAAGATGCTGGGTCACGGATATTCGAGCATTTTACTGGAACAGGACTTCTGGTTGGATATCGTCAGGGCTACTAAGGGAGCCCACGCGGAAGTGCACTGATTTTTTAATAAAAACTTTGTGAGTACTGTTTTCTAATTTTACATTTCTCTTATGCTTTTTAACTTTCTGTTATTTATAGCGACCTCTCCAAATTAGGGACATTTGATTCGGACACCCTGTACATTTATTTACATCAGTGGCGAATCCAGGATTCGGGTCTAGGGGGGGGGGCTGAGGTCATATAAATTTTGTATCATAGTGACGAATGACAAACATCTTGACTTATGTAAACCAAAACACTTTAACTTTACAGACTTTCCTCACCTGACAATAAGAATCATAAAGAACACTACAATACTTTGGATAATTTAATAAAAACACAATGAAATAACTAGCCAAAAAATGTTTTCGACCGCGTCAGCGCTACAAGTACAAGTGGAATGACTAGAAAAGTAGGCAAATTTTCGAGCCGGTCAAGCCAGAAAACAATGTTGTCACGATTTTATTATTTTTAAATGAAAATTAAGAAAAAATAGTTGTAGTGATTTTAAATAAAATTTTGGTTTAGCTCTGGGGGGGGGCTGCAGCCCGATACCCCCCCTGGATTTGCCACTGATTTACATGTTTCTTTTTCATTGTTGAAAGCTAAGGTAATATCTTAATGTTCAGTGATATGTTTTAATCAGCATAATTTCATACAGCTAATAGGCTGCTGGACGTAAAATGTGCCGCAACATTTTAAATTCAAAATCAAATGCATATTTTGCAAGAGGAATAAGGGAGTGAAGTTGATGACGACAACGGGCAATTATATGCTACATGACACAGACAGTTACTCGACTCCAATAGGGACGTTCATGGAGACAACGAACAGAACAGGTGCAAGGCTAATGAAAGAACATGGGCTAAATATCTATCAAAATTTGAAATTTAAAATTACTTTGTTACTGGAACCATGAATATCAATTTATACATAAGAGATTAAGTTGAAATTATATTCCCGGCGAACAAGCTGGTCGACGAAGGCGGCCAGTAAATAAATAAATCAAGACTACGAAGGCGATATTGAGTGGGGTTTGGGGGGGGAGATAAGAAAGAAATCATTATTGTTGACCGAGCATAAAATAGAAGCATCTGATAATCCAGTTCTGGCTTTTGCAAAATCAGAAAGGATAGCTTTTCGCCTTCAAGCTTGTGATTTAGTTCTTACAATTGGAGGGCAACTTAACTGATATTACTGAAAAGATAGTTTTTGGAATTTTTAAATGGTATGAAAATCAATTTTAAGCTATAATGTTTTCGGAAGTTATTAAAAGAATCACTTAATTTTTAATTAATTAAATTTCTAATCAAAATTTTAAAAAAATGGTTCCGTGGTGCACATTCCCACCCTCCAAAGTATGTTCGTGCCAAATTTCGTAGCTCTAGGTACAGCGGTCTGCCCTGTAGAGCTTCAACACACATAAGCATTCTCCTTTATTTATTACTAGCCGCCTTCGGCGACCAGCTTGTTCTCCGGGAATATAGGTAATTTCAACTCTTATGTGTAAATTGATATTCATGCTTCCCTTAACAAAGAAATTTTAAATTTCAAATTTTGATATATATTTAACCCATGTTTCTTCAGTAGCCTTGTACCTATTCTGTTCGTTGTCTGCATGAACGTCCTTAATGGAGTCAAATAACTATCTGTGTAATGTAGCATACAATTGCCCGTTGTGGGCACCAACTTCACTCTCTTATTCCTCTTGCAGAATATGCATATGAATTTAAATTTAAAATGTTGCGGCACATTTTACGTCTAGCAGCATGTTAGATGGATGAAAATATGCTGATTAAAACATATCATTAACTGATATCAAATGATATCATTAACATATCATTACTTTAGCCTTCAACAATGGAAGAGAAACACGCAAATAAATATTTAAACAATAAAAACGGTTTGAATTGCGTTGCAACAATGAAAAGTATTGTTGTAAACTATGCCAAAAATATTTTTAAAAATTCATTAAAATTAGAGAAAACATTGTACGTCAACTTAATTGATATCACTGAAAATGTAATTTTTTGCGCTTTCAGATGGTGTAAAAATGATTTTTATGCTGCAATATTTTCGAAAGTTATTACGAAAAAACGCCAAAATTTCGCTTAATTTTTAATTAATTAAAATTTCAAAAAAAGCGCTCCGAGGTGCACATCCCCACCCTCCAAAGTAAGTGTGTGCCAAATTCCGTAGCTCTATGTCCAGCGGTCTGGCCTGTAGAGCGCAAACACATACACACGCAGACATACAAACACACACAAATTCTCCTTTATTATTAGAACTAACCGCCTTCGGCGACCAGCTTGTTCGCCATTAATATAATTTCAATTGAATCTCTTATGTATAATTTGATATTCATGGTTCCAGTAACAAAGTAATTTAAAATTTCAAATTGTGATAGACATTCAACCCATGTTCTTTCAGTAGCATTGCACCTATTCTGTTAGTTGCATGTAACCGTTTGTGTCATCGAGCATACAATTGCCCGTTATCGGAATCAACTTCACTCTCTTATTCCTCTTCCGAAATATGCATTTGAATTTAACTTTAGGTACTTTTCAGTTAGCCGGGCGCAAATTCTGAACCAAACGCGAGCCAAGTCGCCAAGCGAAGCGATTTTCCGTCAGCCGGGCGCAAATGTCGCCAATTGTGAACAGCCAAGTGGCCAAGAGCGAAGCGATTTTCCGTTAGCCGGGAGCAATGTCGCCATTTGTGAACAGCCAAAACGTCAAGAGCGAAGCGATTTTCCGTTAGCCGGGCGCAAATGTCGCCAATTATGAACCAAACGCGAGCCAAGTCGTCAAGAGAATGGTTGTAAGAAATTTGGCGGAATTCTACATTATTTGGCGATTTTTCGCTTGCGCCTGGCTAACGGAAAAGTACCTACCTTTAAAATGAGTTAGCACTTTTCACTAGACGCAGCATGTTATCTTTAATGAGAATATACTGGTTAAAACACATAATTAAACATTAAGATTAGCTTTCAACAATGAAATTAACAAGTCTATATCTGGAGTAGTCTAGTTGTTATTATTATTCCAAACATAGCTCTAATATCCCAAGCATCTTGCTCTGAAAAGAGGTTAAGTGGGCTGCAGAACTCTTTCTTCTTTTACCTCTTTAATTCCGAGGCGATTTTCTTCCTCTAGCCCCTTTAAAACCCTGACTTTTTGGTAGGATGCGACATGAATTGGACTCTCCCAACCTGGGTTGTCATTTACCGTACCACCCCACTCCCTGCTATAAACTTCCCTTAAAGCGCACGGAAATAGGCTGTGATGGGTAAAAGGATAGTTGGACTCGCTACTGCGATTATCTCCTAAGCGATCTCAGAACCTCACCTTCCATAAAAAGGAGCGAACCGCCTCAGACCGGCTTCGTCGCTGTTAAGAGGAAATTCCTAGACAGCCCGGACCTCCTCGCTCGGTACGAGAGGGTTAACACTTTGACACCTAAGCCGGCCGTAACCGGCCATGCAACTTCTATACTAGTGGGGCGGATTTCGGCCGGCTGCTGTTCCGAAAGGGGGGTTGAGGCGGTTGGACGAGTGGTCATTAAAGGGACCCTTAGGGGAGAGATGAGAGATGAAAGGCCTGTCATTCATATCTCTCACCACCCGTAGTGAGGAGAAAACAGGGAACGGGGCGGACGAGTCCATTCTACAAATTAATTGGTAATTAAACCTCCGTATACAACTGTACTCAGATTTTGAGAATTCTTAGTAGTCAGAGGGTTAAAAGTCCCGAAGGCTTTGATTTTTAGTAAATTGCCTGACATGATGAGCAGCTGTGAGTTTGCGATTCCTTTACACATTACAGAAATGTGTCGAAGGTTTCAGTGGTGTTCTTCTCAGAATGACAGTCTACTAAGAGCCTCTCAGTTAAAAATCTTATCAATGTCCATTTCCTACCACCAAACCCCACAAATATTGAACACTTTTGAAAATATGTCCCAATTTGAAAAAGGACACCCCATAACAAATGTTCGTTTATCTACAGCAACTTCCCCCTTTAGACAGAATTCCAGGTACTTTTCCGTTAGCCGGGCGCAAGCGAAAAATCGCCAAATAATGTAGAATTCCGCCAAATTTCTTACAACCTTTCTCTTGGCGACTTGGCTCGCGTTTGGTTCACAATTGGCGACATTTGCGCCCGGCTAACGGAAAAGTACCGAATTCCAATCATAAATAAAGGGGGACAAAAAAAAGGTTATCTTCTATGATTTATTTTCTGGGCAAAATATTAATGGTTTTTACTGTTAAATTATAATATTAATGCTGTTTGTTTCTCAAAAGGTCGCATAAATTACAACAGAGTTTTCTCGTACATTCGAGAGTATTTCCTTCCCTAATAGAGATATCGAGAAAAGGGTCGCATTTTCTGGAATCATCGATTTGTAGCCAAGGTCGCCAAGTTAGTCGCCAAGGGGGTCCCGAAATGGCCGCTGCCCGTCAGTCCATGCTTACCCCTGTAAAACTCCCTCCCCAACAGACTAGCGAGGCAGGAAAGAGACATTGCATCTTTGTAACAATATTAATGCTGTTTGTTCCTCAGAAGGTCACATAAAGTGAGATCTCATAGACATCCCTTGGTGAACATTCAATACAATTTTCAGCAAATACTAAATTTTAAAACAAAGTTGCCAAACTGAAATTTGAATTTTTAAAATTATTTCTTATGATAGATAGACTTGCCATTTTTTTTGTTGGTCCATAGCAAATAGGTTGATAACAATTTTTATTACAGAAAAAGTATTTGTACATCTACGAAGTATTTATTTGAAGATAACATGCATCATTTCACTAAAATATTAATCCATATTTTGAATTTCAATCATGTTTTTAATTAACTACAATAAAAGTATAAAATATTAGGATCATTCTCGTCATCATTGTCGTCATGAACGTCATCATTCTACATAAACGTCCCTAATGGAGTCAAGTAACTAAACATGTCACGTGGCATCTAATTGCATTTGCCGGTGCCATCTTAACTTTCCTATTCCTCTTGCCCAATATGCATTTCTGTTCAAACTTAAAAAAACACACGACATTTTATGGCCAGCCGCATGTTAGCTGGATTAAAAAATGCCGAAAAGAGAATGAAAACATAGCAACCTCAATCATTCAGCTTACTGGATATATTATCTAATAAGTGTAAAATCTCAGTGATCTTGGTTTACAGATTCCATAAAAGTTTGATTAAATAAAATATGAAAGGAAAATGTATTAGGAAGTTTACAACCTCAACAAACATATAATGCACCTCATCTTACGACAATGAAATAGAAACAAGGAGTTAAAAATTTCTTTAAACAATGTTAACGGTGTGAATTGCGTTTCAACAAAAAAAGTATTGTTTCAAATTATACCAAAGATTATTTATAAAAGGTTATTAAAATTGTACGGAAACTTAATTGATTTCGTTGGAAAGATAATATTTTGATTCAGATGATGTAAAAATTATTTTTGTGCAATAGTATTTTCGGAAGTTATTAAGGTAAAACGCCAAAATTCCGCTTAATGTTTAATTAGTTAAAATTATAATTAATATTTCAAAACAGGACTCCGTGGTACACATTCCTACCCGCCAAAGTATGTTTGTGTCAAATTTCGAAGCCCTGTAGAGTGACAACACACAGATGCACATACATACATTCTCATTTATTATTAGTGAAGATTATTGCATTTTTTGTTTAATTGTTGGAATAAAAATATTGAACGCATTCTTGACAATAAAAATATACTACAAAAATCGCCATCTGTGGATCATTGAGTTTCAGTTTGGAAAAATGTTTATTATTATTATTATTATTATTATTGGAACAATGCAAATCGGAATGCGTCTTTTCAGCCCTGTATAAAAGTGCGAAATAGTTCTGATAAAGTCACAAGAAAATTCCCTCGAAGTAGGCTCTTGGTGCACCATGGTCGGCTGTTGTGAAGATTCCAGGACAGCTGTTCAAATCGGCCTCGCCAAAGTAGCCACCTGGACTGTCGGAAAGCTCAACAAAGGAGTATTCGCACAAAGAGCTTTTTCCACCTCAGCCTGATAGATGAATCTGATAGATGAACGTCTATAGATCTAATGACACTTGGTCACAACAAGCAGTGGAAGTGAGCCCCTGCTAAACAACTAAGCCACAACAAAACATGGAAATGAGCCACTGCTAAACAACTAAGCCATAACAAGCCGTGGAAGTGAGCCCCTGCTAAACAACTAAGCCCACATCGAGCCGGAAGTGTCCCCTGCTGAACCTGCGAGAATCTACAGCGTCAAATGGGTGAGCTCGTTTTCAATCTTTTCGATAATTGAGGCTAATAAATGCCTTATAAAAATTTTTAATTCCTTTAAGAGAATTTAATTGAAACTTTAAACAAAGCCTGCAATTAGAAATTTTGACCTTCGTTGTTGAATGATTTCGGGCCAAGTGGTAATGCTTGGAGTTAATTTTCTTATGTGTAAAGTTAAAAGGAGAATTTTGAAAAGTGAACGAGTGGCATTTTTTCCCCTAGGCTTGTTAGCATTGTTGTAAAGTTATTAGTGAAATTACTTTCCTCTACAGTTAAAGTATGAAATCTAAGTAAAGATAAAGGTGTATTTGAATTTGAATTGTGTATTTTGGGATCGTATTCTCATTGTGCATTGTGTATTTTGGGGTTTGTATTTATTGATTGTGGCCTGTGCATTGTAGTGGGAAAATTGTGTTGGCGATATTTGAGTTCGAGGAATTAGGCACAAGTTAAGATGGTCAGGGATTGAAGTTAACTATTCTAGAGCGATCGAATTTTTCGGCAAAAGAATGTGAGGTTGATATTACGAGTACCGATGGACAAGAACCATCATTAAGGAACAAAGTATCGCCAGATTTTGATAATGATTCGCGCTCGTAAATTATTAAAGTGTTACACTATAATATCTAAGTGTTATCATAACGTTAAGTTAATATATGTTAAGCACTAAGTTAACATAAAGTGTTAACGCCAAAAAGAGTGAGAGGAAAACGATAGAAACGCGACAAGCAATTTGAGCTTGAAAATTAAAATTGCCGGCCCCAAATTGAAGCAGCTTAAATTTAGCTTGGGAGAAAAGAAAAGTTGCGACCTCATTAAAGTGTACGCACAACTTGATACGGAGAATTCGGATATGACCCTATATCTAAATTTATTTGAAAGACAGGCCAAGATGGCAGAAATTGAAGATTAGCGGATTAATTGCAAAATTAGGATAGTAATTAAGCGTTCGGTAATAAAATAATGAATTGATGATTTTATATGTTAAACTGTTAAGGTTCGTAGTACTTGCTGCTACTGTCACCAAGGAGAAGCAAGTATTCGATGGGCAGTTTCTCCTTCGTCAAAGTCTCAATCAAGGGTGTTGACTCTTCATTGATCTGACACCCCTCAAAAGGGATTTATTAAAGCGTAATGTAATTGCCTTTTAGGCGATGCAAATAGTTTTTTTTGTCGTTTATATTTTCAAAGAAACAGACCCAAAGAATTAAATATCTCTGCATAAAAAAGCTATAATTGATGAAAAAATTTAAACGAAAACATACATATTTTTTAATAATCATTATGAATTCATATTCATATACTTAATTAATTCTTCATATTTGGGTTTAGCATAATATTAAATTACATGCCATAATTTCAATCATCTATGTTATTATAATTAATTCTCTTGTAATTATCAAATGCAATTATTTGCAACTTGATTTAATACACCAATAAGATGCATTCCTACACCTTAAAACAAGTCTCATATGCATTTAATTGCAAAGAAAATTAAATTCAAGAACATGTATCAAGTACTCGCAAATGTTGCAATCTTCATCATCACACTGTCAGAAATAACTATTAATTTAAAATTAATTATCTTGAGGGTTTAAGAGGCCCTTAGAGGTAAATTCAGCCCTTCAAAAATAATAAATTTTCATGCAAGTGTGTATATATTTTGTATAGTATATCGGAAGCACCATGGACCACTTTTGTAAATTTTGAATGTTTATTCTCAAAGAACTGTTTTTTTTGTTTTACTTGAAAAAAAAAAGTGTATACATATTCTTTTGCATATTAAGATTTATATTACACTTAAATTTTATTACTATTCATACTCTTTTTTTTAATATTTTAAGCAACAAGTGACAAAGTGGGACCATTGTAGGCAAGAAAATAAATTGAAAAAAATGTAAATGGTATCATTTTGAATAGCATAAAAACATAGAATTCCATCGTATTTGTTTATTCATGGTTTCAATGCAATTTATAATGCAAGATTAATGAATATTAAACTTGGCAAATTGCACACCAAAGGATTTCCTGCGTCACTGAAACTCTGTTTTTTGTGAAAAAATGTAGCTTGGAAATACTTTAGGGGACAGTACTAGCTTCTCCTCTTTAATAAATTTTATAACATATATATTATATACTTATATATATTATATTATAATTATTATACTTTATATAATTATTTATGTATAATAACCAGAGATAAACTAATAGGCGCATTAATTTGTTCCAAAATCATATTATTTAATTTAATTTTGCTTAATATATTTATAATATAAGAACTAGAAATTTACTGAATGTTTATAAAATATAAACAAGAAAAAATATCAAACAAATAATGTATAACTTGACACTAAATTGATTAAAAAAGTAAGAAATTTGTTGATTCAGTTATTTTATATGCAATGAAAACTTGCTATAAAGAAGGAAAATGTAATAAAATACATACTGAATGAAAATGCTTTTTACTTTTGCTTAATATTAAGTGAAATGCCTGTTATATATTATGATAATTATAAAAAATAAAACTGGTACAAATTAAGATATATTATTTAAAAAATCATAACCTCAAAACATAATATTTTTCCCAGAGGAAAGATTTATTAATTATCAGGCACAAGTCACTAAAGAATAGTGTCAGTACGACTTAAAAAACTTAAACCAGTCACCCACTGTGAAAATTCAAATTCAAATTTCTAATGTGGCAAAACTCGATCATCTACCTTATTTCAATAAAAAATTAAGATGTTAACACGCTTCTGTGTATCCCGAAAATCGCGCCTAGCCAGTGACGTCACCGGCGAGTCGAAATCTGATTGGTTCAGTTATTCACGCCCATGAACTTGATTGACAAGTAGAATTTGTTGGAAAGCTCCCCATCTGCTTTGCGGGCTAATAAAAACCGGTTCAAAACGCCCTAGAAGCGGTTTGCCTCCTTGGTGACGAAAATGTGTTAGTGTGCTACGGCCCTAGAGAAGCTTAAATTGAACGCGGAAACACTCCGTACCAAATTCATGAACTCCAACTACCACAAGGACGCTAGGAATGATTTTAATATTTGATCTAAGGACTTATTTAGACGGTTGGTTAGAAGTGTGGATCTGGAAAAGGCCGAAAACCGAGAGTCTTCGAGAAAAATAGGGATAGGAGAATTCGAGAGAAATTATTTAATCTGGCGTGACCAGAATTCACGAGACCAAAGGGATTGAGGGAAGGCCTATGAAAAAAAACCTATAGAACCTTAAAATATTACGAATGGAAGACGGAGCACTTAAGGCCCGAATGTCCGAAGTTAAAAGGAAATTTCATACACACCATTTCATCGGAGAATTTGTCGGGGTAAAAGCCCGTTATTCAACGATTTGACGTATACCCTTGGTTAATATTAGATTGGAATTGCCGGAGATGGGGTCATAAATACCAAAAGCGGCAGGTTGGAAAATCCGCCAACTTGATAATTACCTGATGGGGAACCAAACCTAAAGCTAATCATAGATCAGAGAGTTACATTACGACACCATTTGGATCTTACGGACCGTTGTGACCATGCCTTCGGACTACTAAATGCGCCTTATTGTTGAAGTAAGAGCAATACGTAACTGAACGAAGTACAGA
>BGPR01045586.1:0-12279 GCA_013235015.1 Araneus ventricosus | reverse complement strand
TATTGGTCAATTTCTTTTTTATATCCCAACACATAACCATTCAACAGATAGGAGTCATAAAGAAATAAACATCCCAGCAAAGCAAATATCTCCTAGATAACATTAAGCCAGCCTATCTGAAACTGTAAAAAGAAATTGACACTTGACACAAATGAAAAAAAGACTCTAGATTAAAAAACTAATCTATTTAATCTAGGTTACCATATAATTGAGTGAACATTACTTTGACATAGGGTAAAATCACATGACATGAAACATTTAAACACTATTAGAATGGGTTCATTTAGAGAACTCCCTGGTTACAGAGATACGAAGTCAACAAATTTAACACATAACATAATAAAATTTATTAAACCGACTTCGCATGAAGAATTTGAATTGCTATTTTTTTTAAATTCACCAATGTAAATGTTTCGTTATACATAGAAGAAATCAAAAGTTCTGACGGTTGATATACATAATTGGACTGACTCAATTGAAGTCTCCGCTTATTGTAAATTGGCACTTGGCACTCCTGTATCATCTGCTCTTTGCGAATATGTCATCCACCTCATGCTGCATATGTCATCTAGCTCTCTACTGTTTAAAAAGAATACATAAGACAAAATTACCTTCCTATTCTAAAAAGCTTCCGACAACCATATCATATACCGTCCAATGGACTGATCATGATTTGTTTATTTTGGATATAGACCGTTTCCGTAACCTTCGATGTATAATCTGCCAAATCTTTTGGCAACTGTATCAGCCAAGCTCAATTAGTTCTTTCTTTTAGTAAACAAAGCGTTGAATTCCATGTTCTTTGGGTTTATTGTAATCCTTTTCTATTACGTCGGTTTAGAAACAGCTCTTTAAGCATAAAATTCAGAACGAGACTATTGTAATTAAGCTAAATACGTTTTGTACAAATTTAACGCCAAAAACACATTTTGGATGACGATGAAAAAGAGTGATAAAGAATAATTTTGGCTACCTTTCCTAAATTTGGCTCTTATTTAGTAAATATTGAACTGATATTTTCTTTTAGTTATATTCTTAACTTTAGTTTTAGAATTTTAATCTAAAACTTTAGAACTATAATATATCTACCATTAGATTCTGTCCGCGTTTATTTTCAAGTTATTATTCCAGGATGAATTATTTCTTTCTCCAGTAAGATCATCGTGATGGCAGACTTAAAATAGATTCACATGTTACTGCGCTTTCTAGAAGGATCACGTGACATTTCATTTATTTTACGCATTCTTCTTAGGATCCGCTGGCAAAGTGATTGAAAAAACAAAGTAATAATCTTCATCCATAAGTAGCTTATTATTATTTAATTGTTATCTTAGCCAAAAATAATGAATTTAACATGATGTCACCTACCCACCTCCTAACCTGCAGCTACAACTCTGCCAATTTCATCCATCGGTTTGGTAGTTTTGCCGTGGAATCGCGTAAATAAACAGACGCTACACTTTCGCATTTGTTCTATTATATGATATTTTTAAAAAATAAGCAAAATTTTCAGAAATAAAGGTGGAATTGTTCAAGTCTAACTGCGTTGCCAGCAAGGCCGAGTAGCTATAAATCTTCAAGTATTTCAAATCGTCTGCACGCATTTTAAAAATTTTAGAACTTTAAAAATAACAATCGAAGGGGAAATGTCAGAGAAATAAAATTGGTATCATTGAAAAGGTAAAAATTGAACTTTAAGATGGTATAAAAAATATTTGTCCAGGACATGTTGCTCCAGGAAGTTCATTGGAAAAACGGTTTGGCTTTTTCTAATTAACTGACTGTTTTAGATTAACTTTTGGACTCTAGAAAGTTCATAGTGTCTTCCTCTTCTTAAATGATAAGTGTACAAAATTTGGTTGAAAACGTCCATTGGTTTAGAGGAGATGTGGAACATAGCCACATACATACCCACACACATACCACACACATACCCACAATGACTTTATTTATATTAAGATTGTGAGTGGCAAATTTAATACATGTGTTTAAAACATAGGATATGAATGCAGCCATTTTGAACAGTAACTTTAAATCTCCATTGACAGTTAAAAGCAAATACTCAGGCAGAAAACAACAAAACAATTTTAAATTTAATGTGATATTTTTCAATATGAAAAAGGATAAAGGGAAATCTTATTTAAATACCTATATTTTTTGGCTATTTTATATTAAATCTATTAAACAAATCTTGGTGCTGCCATGTTTAGTTAAATATCAAATTAAAGTAATCTGTCAAGTTAATCCAATTATCAAATTAACTATTAAAATTAACTGTTTGATTAATTAAAATTAAATATTTAATTAATTGTGACGAAATCTTCACTAAAGTCTTTTTTTATGCTCATAGTATTTGCCAGCAGTCTTACTCTTATAATTATCTAATAATTATCTTAATTTAAATAAGAGTCATTGTGATTATGTATGTATGTTCCACATCTCCTCCTGAACCTGGGACTGATTTCAACCAAACTTTGCATACTTTTTATATAAGACAAGAGAAAGGTCACCTTCAACTTTTCAAAGACCCAAATTTACTTTAACTTTCAGTTAATTAAAAATTAAGCAAGACATTTTTCCACTATATCTTTGGAAAATATTATCTCACGAAACTATTTTTACACCATATTAAATTTTTAAAAATTAGCTTTTCAGTGACGAAAAATTTCATTTCCATACACTTTGTTTCTCTCATTTTAATATTATTTTCAAAATTAATTTTATGCAAAATCCATAACACTATTCTTTACTGTTGAAGAACAAGAATAATAGGAAGAACTGTTACTAGAATACATTAACAGAATTCTGGACAAATGCTAAAAGAAAATTTTAAAAGTAGACGATTAACAATTTATATCAGGACCAGCTATTGATTTATTTTCATGCTTTAAATTAATAAATAATTAACTATTTAATTTAATTGTTTAAACTATTCCTTAAAACCTTTCTTTTACTTTAGTAATAGTTAACAATATTTGAAGTACCTATATAACAAATAATAATTTATGGAGAAAATTAGCTATTGGCTATTTTAAAAATTGTCTGTTCCATCGAGCACTCTCATTTTAATTAAAAATGCTCTTGCATCAGAAAAAGGAATTTTGTGTATTATCATTTATACAATAGCAGTTTTACATTAAAAATAGGCATGAAAGTATTTTAACCGAGCAAAGCCAGTTATATCATCTTATTTATCATATAAAAGTGGAAGTGAATGTATAAGCATGCATAGGTTAAATGCAATAATTCGTTGATGGTGATAAAAATCACTTTTCAGCTCATAACTTCTAAGTAACTGCACAAAACACTTTCAGTATAAAAGTAGTTTTGTTATGATAAGGTGATAATTCCCTAATTGAAATTTTCTTTTCTACCTTTCAATCATAACGATATGGGGAGGAGATAAATTGAGGGGGGGGGGGGAATTGAATATCGCTTTTCAGCTCATTATAACTTGGCACCTAGCTGTCAAAAAAATCCAATTAGGGTGATAATTCGCCTAATTTGAAATTTTCTTCATCTCCAATCATAACGGAGTAATAGGGAATTTTTTTTTGGGAATTGAATATCGCTTCTTTTCAGTTCATAACTTCTAAGCAATTCCAGCTGTAAAAAAACTTTCAATATAAAAGTTGCTTCTTATGATAAAGTGATAATTTGCTTAGTTGAATTTTTTTTCTATCTTTAGTCATAACATAGCTATGGAAATAAGATAAGTTGGAGGAGGGGATTCAAAATGGCTCTTTATCCCACCATTTCCACCCCCTTTGAGCTGGATAGCCCATCTACGACATCGGACGAAATTTTCACCGTCCTCACAACATATCCTTCGGCATTTAAAATCAATCACTACTACCGTGGTTCTACAAGATAACATGGACAAAGAATTTATATATAATCTACCAATAATAATAAGGAAAAGAACATTTCACCCTCTATTTTCAGAAGAATAGGGAACTTCAGAATTTTTTTTTTTATATATATTTTAAATCGATTTAAAATGCTTCAAAATGAAAATAGTAAAAAAAATTCTAGACAGTATTTTTTTTTTTTTTTATTCTGTAATCAAGGTTCGCCTCTCAGAATTTGCGGAAAACGATCCATTTTACGCCAAACAGGTCTGACGTCAAGGGTTGCCTGACAGGGGAGACACACTTCCTTCCCTGCTCGCTTCATCGAGATTCTCTTTTTTTTCTATCTCGACTATCGCACTAGATAAAATTAATGTCTGCAAGATGCAAGTATTGTATTGTTCCTAAATGTAGTAATATTAATCAAAGGAACCCGATAAATTATTTATCGGTGTGTCAAGAAATTATGTTATTCTGCGAAAAGTGGTGTATGATGAAAACAGATCCGGGTTTATCCGAATTATCAACAAGCAGCATTCATATGTCTGTGGAGATCATTTTGATGTGTTGAGTTATTAATCTATTTTATATCCATAATATTGTATATCATGAAGCACACCAGGAATTCAATATTTTTTTTTGTTTTGAGAAGTATAAGGTGAGGAGGGTTAGTACAAAAAAAGAAATATTTTAAAGCAAATAGTTAAATCTCTACTTTTTCAGTTTTTCCATTTGGTTACATGGAATTTTTTTTTTTTTACCCTTTGAGGGGCAATGACACTTCAAAGGATAAAAATATAGAAGATCCCACTTTCTTTAAGATTCTTTAAAAAAAAAAAAAAAAAAAAAAAAAAAAAACTTGCTCTTGTTATTTTATTGCATAAATTTTTTTCAATGGATATTCTGAATGTTATATTTTTAAAAAATTACAGTACTATTGAAAATTAATAAGAATATCTTAAATTATTTAAATTCACACCTTTTGATAATGAAATTCGCTTATTTGTAGTTCAACAAAATAATTGCGAGAATTATTTTGCTGCAAAATAAACTTTATATTCAATGAATGTATCAAAATTAGTCTTCAAAAAAAAGTTATTTGCTCAACAATTATTACAGTTGAGAAAAGGTGGAATAAATTTATACTCAAAGCAAGATCTCGAGCTTGTAGATGACTTCACCTAGATCAATCGCGATTTGGTCCGGTTTTGAATAATTATTATAAATTTATATAGTTTTTTTATATAATTGCATCCAATATAATGAAAAAAAGTCATTTTGCAAAACAAAAAAAGGGGCTTACTACTAACAGATCTTGTTCAGATCTTTCTTTTCTTTCTTTCTTTTTTCTTTTGAATTTACTAAAGTTGCTAACAGTTTTATTATTTTTAATTTTTAGTGTATATCTTTATATAAATTATTTACCAGATTTATATTAATTAGTATAAACTTGTATTTTAAAATTAATATTTGTACAAAAAAGCAGGAAAAAAGAAATAGATGTTTTAAAGCAAATAGTTCAATGAATTTGTTTTTTCCTGTCCCCTTTTTGATTAATGGAATGTACCATTTTAAGAAACCCATAATAATAACATTATCAACAACCCAACAATATCAGGAAGCACTGCAAAGAAGAGCCTTGAATTTCATATTTGTCCTGTTTTCTTTTGATATAAGTATAAGTGTTAAACGATAAGAGCAATACGTAACTGAACGAAGTACACAGTACTGACCAATAAATCTAGCATAACCTTTTGAGTAGAATGATAAAACCTTGATATTGTAAAAAATTAATGTCATGAAAACAGAATCACAGTGTAAATATTGCAAAGTGTAGAAACAATAAAGTCATTGGCTATGTCTGTCCTGATCACTATGTAATATTTCATTACTTTTGTAACATTAACGTAAAGGAATCTACCTTTGCCTTCCAGCTTGCTGAAAGGGATTTTTTCTTGTATATTCTTTCCAATTTTCGTGACAGTTATTAAAAATTTATTTCAGGGTTCCCACGGTCCTTGAAAGTCCTTGAGAATCCTTGAAAAAGTTTTGATGAAATTAGGTCCTTGAAAGTCATTGAAAAAAGGATGAGGTCCTTGAAAGTCCTTGAATTTTTAAGCAACCACCGCTGATAATCTCCACCCCCATTTTCTCCTCAACGCAAAATATGAAGGTCACCGAAAATACTCTGGGAATGCACTCGTGTTTCTCATTGCCACTTATCACCCTCTGCAGAGTAAAATAGTTCAAGAGGGGTAGTCCGTGACCTTCGGAATCCCTCAGGGTTTTCAAACAAACAGTACTCTCTTGTAAGTGGGGGCTTTAACCCTCTGATTCGTGGGATACTCTGAGCACCCGGCCCCCCCCCCTCAAAAACCGCAATTAGAGCTGACAATCTTAAGGGGTTTTATTTGAAAAAAATTGGTTTGGGGATGAAATGCTAATGGCCAGGTTTGAGAATTACAGCGAATTTATGTTTGGACTTTCCCTAACAGTTCTAGGAAATATCCCTTTCCCCCAAGGTGGAAATTTTACAGAGAGAGTGGGACATTCTCGAACCATAGGTTGGGTGCACTTGACGCTTCAGACTTTTCAGTATGGAGAGTTAATTTTGCTGCTTAGACTTGAAACTTATATCTACGTGTGGGTTAAATATCAGTGACTTATTTTTATTTATTTCAACTGTTTAAAATTTTAATCAATCATGTATTGATAGCTACTTTTGATTAGTGTCTCTTTAGAAGGTCAAAAATAAAATTAATTTTGATTTAAACATTTAATTTTTATTCTGTTTGAATCATTGTTACATTGTGATTCAATTACTAAGATGGCAAGGGTTGATCTTAAAAGCTATAATATAAAGATTTATACGAGATCTGTTTCAAAAAGCATAAAATGGTTATTAATTGTAACTTTCTTTAATGTTCAATTGAGATTGATTTATGAATATTCAAGATAAATTAGATACGAATTTTGATTTTATCTCAATATATTCCAAGTTTTCAGTTAAGATTCTATTGTTATTCATTATTGCTTCTACACTGTCTCTTGTCCTATTGACATCAAATATTTAAAAAAATCATGGTCGTTTTTTTTTTTTTTTAATTTTTTTCTAACTTATTATTATTATTTTTTATATTTTAATTTGTCGTTTGATTCCTGTAAAATCAGAACAACTGAAATATCAAATGTATAGACATGTTTTACAATTTTTCAAGTGAAAAATTCAGTTATGTACAATTTCTACAATATGTAATTTTATGGTCCTTGAATTTTCCGTAAAAGGTTCTTGAATTTTCTTAAAAAGTCCTTGAAAGTCCTTGAATTTTTTTCTTCAACAAGAGTGGGAACCCTGTATTTGTTAATGTTAAAAACTCAGTAACCAGAAATGTCATTTTATTGATCTACAAATGGAGGGTTCAGGGTTAAAGTGGATTAAGTCCATGTTTTGCCCATTTTGCACCAACACCTGCATGGTAGTAGATAAGTGTTATATTTTTTGTATAATGAAGATTCAAGTCCCTAGTTCAATTTGTATCCACCAGGCAGCGAGAACAAGTAGAAATCCTGTTGTTATTTTCAATGCAGCCATGATCAGCTTTGAGAGCTGTTTTCTCAGAAATGGATCTCATGAAGGTGCACTTTGACCCTGAACCTACCAAATATCTCACATTGTTGACAAACAGTACTAAAATAATTTGTTTAGGAAATGTAAATGTGTAAAAAAAATGAGTGAATGTATAGGTGTTAAAAACAAAAAGATAGTCTGTGAAAGCAAATAGATAAGGAGCAAGTTTCTCTTGTGAGAAACATAAATAATTAATCAAAGAATAATGTTGCTTGTGTGATTTTAAATGCTGTGCTTTAGAGGGAAACACATTTCGTGTTTGACATTTTTATGCCCATTATATTCTTTGTGTAGAAATGCTTCCTGAATTAATGTAATCCTGAGTTAAATTACCAGCATGTCTGATTTCAGACAACATTATTATCATATGGAGTTTTCAGAGTTGAAATGAACCCAGTCCTTGAGATTCATTTCTGAGAAAACATATCTCAAAAATGACCAGCTGCATTTAAATTAACAATGGACTCCTAATTACACTCTCTGCCTGGTGGATACTAATTGAGCTATGGGCTTGACTCATTATTACACAGAAAATATAACATTTCCACACTATCATGGCAGGGTTAGTGCAAATTGAGCAAAACATGGACTTGTTCCACTTCAACTCTGAACCCCCCATATTTATTGCACTTGTTCTGCCTCCCATATTTCTCAAATTGGGTAGATTCCTTATAGGAACTCTACCTATTGCAATGGTTCTCATGACACAACATCCGGAAAATTTCTGCACATCTTGACCGATCATGATCCCTACGACCGCAAAACCACCCTTCGTTCAAAAGTTTATATATATATAATGCTTTGTCCATATTATCTTGTGAACATGATAACTGGAGTAATTTTGGTTTGATTTTAACTGGTGAGATATGTTGTAAGGATAGTGAAAATCACAGCCGAGTTCGTAGATAGGCTATCCGGCTCAAAGGGGGTGGAAATGGTGGGGGGTTGAAATTTTCGTTTCCCCATAATTCCTTTACAATTGAAGATTGAAAGAAAGTTCAAATTAGGAGAATTATCGCCTTATCATAAATAATTTTTGTATTTAAAGTTTTTTGATAGCTGCAATTGCTTAGAAGTTATGAGCCGAAATGTGATTTTCTGCCACCCCCCTTAAATTAAAACTGCCTTTTAACCTATGCATGTTACACTTTGTTTGAAAGCTCTTGTCATTTGCAGTCTCTTCCACCCTCTTTCATCCTTGTAGCTCTAATCCTAGTGAAAATATAGGATGAAATGTTCTTTTTCCTCTACCTCCAAACAAAAGGAATCTACCTTTGCCTCCTGGCTTGTCGACTGTTTTTTTTTCTCTGATGTTTAACACATAATGTGCCACGTGATATATTTGTCACAGTAGCATCATAATTATTTATATTTGACCATAAATTTGTGAAAAATAAATGTGTAGATAACAGTTAATGTGTTAAACAGGGTTATCTACTGATCCTAAAAGTCATGATTTATTTTTTCTACCTCAAATATAATTTCTACCTCAATATCATACCTAATATAATATAACCTAAAATACCTTTTTGCCTACCTCTGTTAATTCAGGACTGGGTGAAGATGAATATTAACTTTCTGGTGAAAATAACTTATTTAAAAAAATATTAGGAAGTAGAAGAGGAAAAATTATGTTCGTTAGTTTGTAAATCCATGCCTAACAGGAAGGTAATTGTTAAATTTAATTGTTCTATCTTTTACAAAATTTTTATTTTTAAGCCTGAAATGTGTTTTTAGGCCAATGAACAGATAGAGTGCACATAAAACTGAATTTCTTCAACATACTTCTTTGTAGAGGGCAATAAATTATGAGTGTATGGAGTGTGTTTTGCTCTTCTAGATTGTAGAAATTTCCCCTCGAGAAACCCACGAAATATGACTTGAGGTCTTTGTCTGTTTTTTTTAACATTTTTTTTTTATAAATTTCAGATTAAATTAAGAATTTTGATGATAATGAATGACATTCTAATTGATTAATTCTAATTAAATTTGAAGTTTTTGTATTTACTGATATTGCATTGGCAGTTTTGAAATAAATTAGTTTTGAAACTGAAAATAATTGAAAAGGAAATATAAAAGCTTTTAGCATAGCACTTATTTTTTCACATTTTTATTTAACTTGATTTATTTCCTGTTTGTGAAGATGGAATTTTGAAATTGCTTTTTCACTCTTTTCCTAATATGCTAGAGTTCTGAAATTTTGTAATCTTTTATGTTCTTGATGACAATATATTATCCTAATATTTTCAGAACATAATTATTAGTTAATCAATTAATTTAATTCAATTTTGATTTGATGCGAGTGACAAAAAATTGGGCATGAATTTGAGAAAAAAGTTGCTTTCAAGATTCCATAATATTTATAATAATGAATTAGAAATTAAAGGCTAAAAGATAAAACATTAAAATTAAAATATCTTTTTTTTTGCACACTAATAAAAGTGTGTTTTCAAATTTATTTTACTATTAATTATTATTAACGTTTTTGGTTTTCAGTAATTTTGCTAATAAAATTGTATCATTTTATTATATTTTTTAACTTTGTTGTTTGGATTCAATAGCCCTTTTGTGTTTCATTTTATGAAGAAAGGAAAACACACATATTCTTCCTTTTATTTATTTAAAAAACTTTCGCTTTTGCAGGGAAAAGAAAACAAGAAGGTTTTTCTCTTAAATGTGGTGTCTCAAGCAGATGTATCCAAGTCTGCTACCACTCAGAAGGAGACAGTTACTCAACAAGTATCAGTGCCTAAAATCATTGCCTCCAAAGCTCCAGTGCATTTAGTCTCATCAAGTTCATCCCCAACAGCACCTACTGTTCAGGTTTGTTTGTTTTATGTTGTATTTTGCAGCATGTCATAGGTTTTGACTGATTAATGCTTTATGGGTGAGTGTTCAGTTGTAATCTTGACCCAAGCATGTGAAAGTAATGGGTAGTGTGTAGTGATGTAATGAATAGTGATTTGGCTGAACACCGAATATAGGCCGCATGTCTACTTTTTTAAAATTTTTTTATTTCACTCATATTTTGAAGTGAAAAAATGAAAGATTAATAAAATTAATTTTTTATTATATGCATATTTTAAAAAAATTAATACCTTGGTGTTTTTTTTTCGCAATACAATAAATTCTCGATTATCCGGCATTCAAGTATCCGGAAAGTTCAACTAACCGGAAAAATTAGAAAATGAGTTTTTCTAAAAATTTAGCATGCTCACACCGTTCCATTCACGCGGACAATTTATTTCTGAATTCAATGTCTGCTCCACACGGAGGGGAGTAGAAGGAAGAAAAAAAAAAAGCAATATATACAGTACAGTGTCATATACAGACTTATTTTATGGGGGGGGGGGACACAAAAGCAAAAGTGAGAACCAAAATAAATAAAAAGGTCCTCACCTTTCGCCAAAAAACGAGACCTAAAAATGAAATCGACAACCAAAAAAAAAAGTGAAGGGACAGAATTGGTAAAAAAAAAAAAAAGGCTCATGGAAGGGGGATTTACTCCAGAGATTGGTATGTCTCTTTCTTTTCCTTTATTTATATACTCTCTGAATACGGGCAGATGTTAATTCCGATTACGCAATATCATGTGCGGGAGAATTGGAGGCGCGCCTATTGCGTAATAACTCTTGCAATTTTTTAACGCCTTCGGGACGAGCACCGCATCCGTGCGTTATGGGGAAATTGACTCTGTGGGTCGAGTGCCGCATATATGCGTTGGGCTTTTGGGGCAAATGATGTTTTCTTTCAAATGCCTTTACTATTCCATGTGTCTTTCAAAAAATTGGCCCCGTACATTAATTTTTCAATCATTGGATTAGAATTATTGGATTTTCGGGAGTATACACAGAAACACGTGTTAGCAAGTGTAAAGAGAAGCACATGTTAAAGAGCTCTTTAACTCATCTTGGATTGCTTGTTTATAATTTCTCGTTTCGCATGGGTTGGGATTTTATGGAAGATATTCTGTCAAGGGTTTTATGCCTCTCAGTTTTATTTCTGCAGTTATGGGTAAAAGAACGTGTTATCTTTCCGAGGAGGGAATGTGCTAATTTTTAAATGCCCCTTTTATGGATTTTTACAATTATAATGATAAAACAATAAATAATCAGAGTTCTTCAGATAGTTCTCAATATTCAGATTTTCAATTAGAAGAGGATAGTACTAATATATCGGTTCCAATTCCGTCATATCGGTGGAGTACTAAAATAGAAGATTATTTATAAGGCTTTGAAGTGTTAATTATTAAAATTTTCTTGAAGTATTTTATAATATTAAATGTAAATATTTATTTTTTCCTATGTTTTCATATTTTGCATCAATAATCTGATGTTAATTTTTAGGTACTTTCAATTATAGTGAATTATACTATATTTTTATTTTTTATTATTAAAAATCAAGTATTTTAATTAAACTTTTTATTATGAATAGAATATGATATCTTTTACCACATATTTAAAAATGGTTTCATTTCTATGTAAAGGACACTTTTTATGCATTATTGTGTAACACGCTTTTTTTACGAAATTTAATGCATGTTTGGCTTAGCGGGAGAAAATGCTTCGGCCGATGGGCACCGTCGGCGTTTGCCTGCTTCCGTCCTGTGTGCACGCTTCCTTCAGCGGGCGTCCGTTCCGAAGGAGTTAAAAGATAATTAGTTTTGATATTCAATCTGGGATTTGTTTATGATCACTTAAAAGAGTTTTATTATGCTAGCTGAGTAGAATATTTTTCAGTTTCGTCGGCTATTCTTATATGTTTATATTTTTACAATCTATATATTTACAGTAAAAATTC
>BGPR01045585.1:0-12279 GCA_013235015.1 Araneus ventricosus | reverse complement strand
TTGAAAGAATTTTGGCGCAGAAGAAAGTAACTTGATAAATAATAGTAATAACTGTAGTTATTACTATATTAATAACTATAATAAATAACTGTAGTTTTGGAAAATTGCACCAGCGAAGTCTTATTCTCAGTCATAGAAAAATATATTTTTCCTGAAACTACAGTTATTTCAGATTGTTGGGCATCGTAGAATTGTGTGTCTGATGAAGGCTTCGTTCATCTTAGAGTTAGTCAAAGAGAGCAGGCAGCTAATGCGAAAATTGTTTTGCAGCGGTGTATGGGTAAAGGTTTGATAACTAGAGGTTACCAGTGTCCGAAGTGTAAACAGGCAATGGTTCTAACTCCGATTGCAGACATTGCCACTTTGTGGATCCAGTAACAGGAGCTCACACCAATTCCATTGAAGGAATGTGGAGTGCGATAAAAATAAATCAAAGCAAGCTCAAACCATTCAAAGGGGCAATTTGACTCTTATCTTGCTGCGTATATGTGGAGACGTAAATATTCAACTGCGGAGTCCCGAATGATATCGTTGATGGAAATGATCAAGGAGGTGTACCCTCCACGATCTATCGATAAACGCCCAAAGAAAGAAAAGAAAGCGGGCACATTAAATTAAAATTTAAGAGATTAACATTTTTCTGTGTGTTTCACTTATCAATGAAAAAACGAGGTTCTTCGCTCATGTTCACTTTGACGAAGGAATGTTTTGAGGTAAGAATTCATTTTGGATTATAAAAAAAATAACTTAGATTCCTAACATTCAATGAACAAGCGTAACTACTAGTTTCCCGATTTGCTGAAAGCGAAGTCGCTGATGTTTTTTCATGTTTAAAAATTTTGCCAGGAACACAGTTACAATGTTGCAGGCATTGGATACACAAGGCAACAATAAAATGCTCACTGCGCACTCAAAACAAATGCTCTCGCATCGCCAAGCCATCTTGCTCTTGACGACAAAAAGTTGTCGATCCTAAGTGGGGAGGAACGGCTTTCCACCGGAAACTTTACTTTTACCCCGCAAAATACTCTTAAGGTTTGAATATAACAACTCGAAAGTATATGTGAAATAATAGAATGTGTGTTTTTACTGTTTCTTCTATGCATATAGAATAAATAAATATGAGCGGAACTGTGGGTACAACAGCTAATCAATCGTAATTGCTAACTATAAGGTTTAAAAGGGTATTCGATGTTGGGTTGAATAACACAGAAATATCAGATGACCACTGATTGTAAAAATTATAATAATCATTTAGCCTTTGTTAAAGTTGAACACTACGATAGAATGTGCAAAGATGGCTTTATAACTGCGAATAAATTTGAAACTGCAAAATGAATAAGAGCTTTACATAACTATTTTAGAGCTTTCGGATAAAAGACATTTTTAGTCTCGCCGTTTGGAGCATATGTAAAGATTCCTTGGAGTTCCCACTCTAGAACATGCGCCACATAATTGGCCGTGGGACAAACATAGGGGTTCTAGGCTGATATCGGTAAATTTAAGAGATTGATCTTGAGTTTTATTTATCGTTATTGAGAAAGAAAGACGAACGGGAAATTGAAGGCGTTTAAATCGAAACGGCATATCACTGAAAATAAGAGGAATGCCGGGATTGAAAACGCTCTCTCCTTTATTATTGCCTATAAGAATAGTTGCTTGAATTACGTTGGCCATAAGCTTGCTGACCCAAATCTTGTCCCATTGCAAAATTTGGGTGGATCTAAATTCCTGAGTAACATGATGGACGAACCAACTTTTAGATTCTGGTGGCATTCCAGGTGGATTCAAAGAATTCAAAAATTCTGTTAGAGAGCATACAGCCCTGCTCTTTATCCATTACTGCGTCAACAGATTTATATGTAATAGAATTTCCTGGTAACTTTTGAAGGATAATCTCATTTATTTTATTAACATTTTCATCCTTAGGAGCTAAAATTGCGCGTTCGCAAGTCAATGATAAACCTTATATTTGTTTGAAATGTCTGGAAAAACGTGTGGCATTAATTCTTTTAAAGATGGTACTGACACAAAAAAAATCAGACGGAATAGAAATTGAATCTGATGCAGATAATGTAGGAAATTTTCCATCACCCAGGCTAAGGAGTAGTTTTGCAAAGTTTTCAAATGTAATATCACCGAGTACGCGCACTCGCATTTAGTGGTTAAAGTTTGAAAGTATCGATAAAGTAGTTCGTCCTCTGGCGTTGCTCTTGAAATGACAGGTAAAGTTCGACGAAACTGTCCCGATAGTAAGATAACAACTCTCAGATAATACTGTTGCCATTTAGGAGATCACACGAATTTCGATCAAGAGTTTCAAAAGACTTTTTTTGGCCTTGTGCACTTAGAGCAAACGATAAGTTTGCAAGTTCGTAGTACAGCCGCCTTTAGATAGGATTCTCAGTTTGAGCAAAGTTTAGTTGTAACTGTAACGCTGAATGAGCTTTGCGGCTCCATCCAATAGTGTGGAAGCTATTCCTGATGAAGCAACGGCAAGAGCTATATGACGTTTAAATCGAATTTCAGTAAGAATAAAATTTATTCAAAAGGTCTTTCAAGTTCCACCAAGGGCGTCAAGGAAGAGAATGCCACCGTTCCCTTCAGCAATGAAATTCATCACTGCTTCATAAGCCGTTCTCTGATCTCCCGTTAGTCGAGGTTTATTTGTTTCCACCATATGGTGTAAAATATTCTTATCGTAGTTAGTTTCTCGTATCAAACCTCTATCCAGAGTTTTATGTGCTTTTCTTGTTGGGACGGGTAATCCAAACTGAAGCAACATTCTCCCACAAATTGACAGACACTTATTTTCAAGCACTATGAGAGTTTCGTTGTAAATCTGAAGTACGTAGTGTAAATCTATGTCTGGATTCTCCCTCTGCTTTAGATGAAAAACATCTTCACTAAACCTATCTTTAGAGTTTTTCCCAAAGGCTTGGGGAATTTGAAGGTGCACAGGTTGTAATATTAATGTGTTTGTGTATGTTTTTGTCTGTGTTTCTGTGTTTTTTGCACGTAGCTCTGTAATCCATACCCTCCAAACGTTGTAACTTTTTTCTTTCATGACTGGTCTGGCTTCTCCCCGTCGATCCTTGCTGACTCTAAACCCTTTGGGTGAGTCGTTCAGCGTGGGTTATGTATGTATGTATGTAAGGCCGAATCCCAGTGTTGATCGTCTTCCAGTAAACCGAGCATTAGACATACTTCTCTGTATGCTTCAAACACCTCCCTTCAACAGTTTTTAAATTTTTGAAAGAAGTGGGTCCTCTGAAAGTATGGAGTAACAGACGGAGATAAAAACACTCAGCGTAATTTGTGAACCGTGTATACACGTCCTAATGTATCAGATTCACAAACATGGGATGTCCTGAAAAGACTATCTTAATTTCTTCTACAAAATGAATTTTTAGTCTTGTTACAAGTGTAATATTTAGTTATCTCTGCGTACAATAATGCTTCTGCGAATTTATCTTCTTAACAGAGCTTAAAGTAGGCTGTTAAATGTTGTATCTGTCGGTTTAGAAGCTCTTTCATGAGCATTATCAGAAGTGAAATAAACACGTTGGACGTTTTCGAGGTTACGCTAAGATGAACGATAATTGGGTACCGGTCATGAATGGGGAAACGTAAGATTCGTCAAACTGCTTCATAAATGTTATTGTATCGTCCCATTTGGTACCTTGATATATCATCATTGACTCCTGTTGTTATATTGATAATTTATACGACAACCATATCACTACCCTTACTGATGTATTTACAAATATATTTGATAGACTTGACAGAGTTGCAGCATTAGACATTGATGTGCGCTTGTAACATCTTTGACAAAATAGGCGAGTCAGGTACAACCCAAAGATTGTCCATTTGAACTACATGATATTTATTGTCGATTCTTAAATTTATAACCGTTGTATGGCCTCCTTGTTCAGACTCAACCATCCTAGCCGTCTGTGTTTCGCAGATAATTTTTCTTGGGTATAGTTTCGTACACTTTTTATCTTTCATCATGGTGATTGACCGTGGGCAAGTCCTTCTTTAATTTCAGACCATGCTGTTTTGCACACGAATTTGATAAATAGATTTGGACACCCCTACGATCGTTCATATATCAAGGTATCCTGTGCATACTCATGCATGTGCCTTGCACTGCCTATGTATGTCGCCGGAAGAATGACCATTCTGCCAATATCTGTAACATTTCCGTCGTTGAGCATGGCGTCTCTCAGGTGAATGTATTCTTCTGCTCGAAGTTTCTGCTGATTCAACTTCATATAAGATACGTCCACTTTCTATCTTCATACATGTATACTATGTATTTATGGAAAAGTTGTCTATGTTGCTTTTATATAAAATTCCATGACCGAAATCTTTTCTTGTAGTTAATCCCGTTTGTGGATTTGTTTGTTTTAAATACAAATAGTACCCGTAGAGAGTCATAAGAACGTTGTGTCTCTGTAATACGTTCCAGACCTTCATCTCTTTTCTGGATAATTATATCTCTCCTATACGATTCATCCGCAACCATGACTATTGCCACTTTATTAACTGTGGGTGCGTTGAAACGCCGTTCATGTTCTCCACCAGGTGTTTTGTCCGCTCGGATTATCAACTTGCACTGATCTGTGGGCATACGTTCCTAGGCCATTTTAAATAATTGAGCCAAATCGTTTCGTTGGCGCAGTAACCTTTGTACATCTGAAACAACTTCTCTTCTAATACCCGAAATAGATTTCCAGTGTTAGTTGGTTTCAGCGTTCTCCTCACCAATGAAATAAATTTGTAAAAACTGCGGAGTCCTATCTTGGAATGGAAGCAATGACCCAATTCTGTGGTAGATTTACCCTTGTATTTTAAAATTTGGCATGAATCCTTCTTATCGAACGGCAGCTGTGGTTCCAAATGATGCCACCTGAAAACATGCGTTATATTTTCTAATTTTTTGAAGGAAATGTGTAGATTCAAGAGTTACTCCAGAAATGAGTGAATATAATAGTTCTGGTGGTTGATAAAGAGAGGGTAGTTTTACTTTTCCGTTAGAGAGAAGCAATGCTAGCGATTCACGCTTGAATTTTTTAGCTCGACAATAATTACATACTACGTTCATTTTCCCAATAGCTGCTCTGGGGTGAAACCAATAGTCTTTAATTGGATCATATCTAAATGCCTCTAGATAGAGACCCTGCGGAACGCTTGCTTTTCTTCTATTTACATGTTGTTATCTGTCAACACGCAATAGCTGATCTCGATAATCAGGAACTCAGATTTTCTTAATATTTCTTGCCTAATGCGTTGTTGCTGTAGACGCTGTTAAGTTTGTATTGGTCCTTCAGATGCCCGTAAGTTTTTTTGTGTAATGCTTTATTACCGTAGACGCTGTTGAGATTGCAATGGTTCTTCAGATGCACGTAAGTTTACTTGCCTAATACGTTGATGCTAAAGACGCTTTTGAGTAGGTAAAAAAGAGCTTTCAGACAACCGTAGCAATTGGAAATTTTTTCCCTGTTGTAGTGATTGATACGAAAGAAGTCCGTTTCTTAGGAGGCATTTTGTAAGGAAGAAAAAACCTTACTTTATTTCATGCAAGCAGCATGTATGATGTATTAACACACGCAGACATTTCAATATCATCGCCACAAAAATCGAATTCTAATTCCAAGAAATTCAGATAATGTGCAAGTAAGTGATAATGCAACATGCACTCGACGGAATGCCAACGCGGGTTTAAAAACAATTTGGCCGAGTTTTAATTTTTCTTTTAAACTTTTTGGAATCTAAGGAGCTAAAATCGCTCGACCACAAAACCAAATATCCACAGAAAGCAATTTAACCTTAACATTGGCAAAAGCGCGCGTTTATTAAACAGAGAAATATAAAAATTATAACTGTTTAATCACTCACCTGCTTTTGCATTTTAAAACATATTGGAATAAACAAAAGCATTCTTACAAATCCTGTTGAAATTAATTTCCAACATTGATTTAAAATAAGTGAAAAAGGTGTACGAAAATGGGACAGGTTTCACTGAAAAACTAATTTTTTATATTTTAAGATGGTATAAAAATGGGTTCTGTGCGATGATAGGTTTGAAAGTTATGGCGGTAAAACGTGAAATCTTTTAACCCCTTTTCCACACCTCTAGAGGGGCTAGCAACTTTTTAATAGCATAGTTAACCCTTCTAGTTCTAAGGAACATTTGTGACAAATTTCGTTCCAATTCTTAAAGGGATGTGAAATTGTAAAGGGTTCAAACACACAAACAAACACACATACATTGAATTTATAGATATATAACTCTCCGCAGCCGCCGTCACTTCAGTTTCCGACCTTCTGGTACGTAAAATTTATTCTTACTTTGCTATAGCTTTTTATCACATCGTACCTTTGTTTTTAAGTATTAAAACTCCTCTCTCTGCTTTTTGGTCTGTCATTAGGGATGAAAATCAGTGTTTTAGTCCTTACGGCGTCGCTGAGGGCACGAAAATGATAAACACTTTATATTTTAGCAGTTCACATGATTTCATCCGCTAACGAATCGTCATTGTTCTTTAACTGCGTTTTAATTTTACGATTTGTACTATATATATATATATATATATATATATATATATATATATATATATAGGGTTTTGATCTCTTTATTAATGGATTTTTAAGCGAAAAATTTATTTGTGTTTTTGTTTGCTTTTATTCATTTTTCTGAATCTTTTCACAGACTTTATATATTACACTTTCTAACAGACATTATATTTTTACTTAGACTGATTTTAATTTACGATTGAATCATATATGTGTGTGTTGATCTGTTTTCAGAATACGCATAATCTTAAAAGAATATAATTTTTATTGTATTTAACATAATTTTTCATATTCTCGTATTCAAAGAGGTATATATAATTTGAAAATTCCGAAAGATAGAAAGCTTAATACTTCCAAATATACTCATGAGTTAAATGAATATTATTAAAAGGAATATTGTTTTATATAATATGACTGAATATATACTTATTTTTATAGTAATCTTATTCGTCTGAATAAATTTTTTTGTTTTTCAGTCTGATTATTTTAATTTCAGAATTTTTTTATTGATTTGTCAGTGGTATAAAACATTATAAAGCGACACAATTTCTGACACTGAATAATACATATACTTTGGTTATAATTAAGGCCATTATGAATAAGGCCTTGGTTTCTGATAAAAAATCTGAGTTGCTTGCAGGAACCTAATTGGATTACTTGCTTCAATGCCGAAATATTTTAACTGGGCAATTACGAAAACGCGTTGTGTCAAAATAAATTAGTTATAATCAATACTGATAAAAGCATACTTCCAAAACCATTTAATTTTAGCTGCTCAGTATATAATTATATTATTTTTGCAAAAGACTTACGTTAATGATCTCATATCAAGATATCTTTCTTTTTTTGTAGAAGTAGCAGTGGTCCTCATAAATGGTTAAACAACATAGAATTCGATGTAAATTGAATTATTGCCTTTCTCCTCAGATTACTGCACTAATCATTTAGGGACGATACTTATATGACGGAAATTAAATTTGATATTTTAGAATTTCAAGAATTTGATGCACTATTTTGAAAATAAATGATTTAAATAAAATTATAGTCATTTAAGAAAGAAAATAATCAGTATACCCTAGTGGATTAAAATGAAGAGGAGTTTTGTCGATCCTTGAGATCCTTCCTGACATTAAGTTTGTGTACTGTTATTCGCTAAGGAAAACTTTATTTTATTCGCACATTAGGACGCAAAAAAGAGTTATTTTCATTTTCTGTGTCGATTTCTCACTAAGCAATGTAAATAAATGTAAAAACTGAATTACCTGTTTGCGAAAACTGCAGCCGGAAAAAATGATTCAACAGGCGGTACCTTATATTTCGGACATATTTGCTTTTGAAAGACTGACTAAAATTGCTTCCGCTATTAGTTTAAATAGGTTTGCTTAAATATTTTTATTGAAACTTCATTAAATTTCTTTCTACATGAACTGAATTTTAATTAAAAAAATTAATATGATTCTTATTATTTATGACGAATATGCTTATTAAGGTAAGTAAATGAGTCATAATTATATTTATATAAAAAAAATCGTGAAAGCCTACTTTAATATTTTACTAGTCCATTCTATCTAATTATCTTTTTATGTGTCTTCCTTAAGGACGTCGAAATTTACACATAATTAAGAAATTAATTGTGTGCTTTCAATCCTTCATGGCAGTAATAGCTTTAAGTGATGCATATAAAATGAATTTTCTTTAGGAAATTTAATCGATTCTGATTATTTATGAAGAATGAAAATGATTATTAAGGTAAATAAATAAGTAATAATCATACTTATATATAAAATAAAATTTTGTAAATGCCATTCAAAAGTTCATTCTATCGAATTATCTTTCTATGTGCCTTAAGGACGTCGAAACGTATACATTAAGAAATTAATTGGGTCCTTTAAATCCTCCATGGCAGTAAGAGCTTTAAGTGGTGCATATTAATTTTGAAGACTAATTTTTTTCACTGATTTTTATTTCTGTGTTTTGATTTCACTGAAACGTAGTTTATAAAACCTGTTCATTTAAAATTTCTTAAATATAATCAACATATTTTTCAATAGATAGAATCCATTATTTTGAAACTATAATACGTCTTATTAAATTATTTTTTTAGCTTTAAAATTTAGATGTTAGTTCTGTAGAATTTTAACTGAATTACAGCCTTGTTAGCTGTTAACATTATAATAACATTAATTTTAAGATTTTAAAGTAAAAATGAACATAAAAATACTTGAAAAAATGATTTTAGTGAGTAAAGATTTTTCTCCCTATAGGATTCAGTGTCAGAAATCGAATCTGGTCTTTGAATTATAGCTTTGAATTTTAAAATAGATATAGATATAAAATATAATATTTGAACAGTTATACTAGTAATGGATTGGAGTTGAATGATTATTTATATTACAATTATTAATTAATAAAGTTAATAATATACAGGGTGGTCATAAATTATTGGACCCATTTGAATAATTAATCATAAAAGTAAGTTGGTATGAGCAATTATGGAGTGAAAGTCTCCCTCACTGATCTGTCAATCACCTGTTCCCTTTAATTTCTCATACCAACACTTGAGGAAGTTCTTACTTGGTGACTGACAATTTCAATACTCTAACTGAATAACTATTTGAACTGATACAATTTATTTGCTTTCGTGTAATCAGAAATGTGCCAGACGTGCCTTTTGCTACACGGTAGCCATTTTCACATTTGCGTTGGATTGCGCAGATTTAGTGCGCCGTAACGGCGCGTTTCTTCTCTAAAAAAACTTTTTTAACTACTCTCTCATTTAAAAAAACGAAGTTGCTACATTATAGGTTTTTAAAAAATTAATTTTTGAAATGGGTCTAATATGTCCACCCTGTTCAATTCTATTTTTGCATTATAGAATAACAGTTTTATAAATCGCATGCACAAAAATGTTTGAATTGCTTTCGGAATTGATGATACATCTTCATATTATGTAGTACAAATATGAAGAGACTTAATTTAAATTTCGAAAATGCGATGAAAATCTAAAACAAATAATATGAATGTCACGAAAATGAAAGAAGCTATTAACGACTGAAATGATGGAGATGCATTATTAAAATGTTAAAGTGAAAGTATTATAAAAATATTATCAAGGACTGAACTTCAATTAAAAACGACATTATTTTTAATGATCATAATTTTAAAATTTAACATGGTAGTACATGATTTTGTTCTGTCTTGGTTGATAGTTTAAATTAAATTAATGAAAATTTTAATCATCAGCGTCTAGAGTAAAACGAATGAATGCTAGCTTATTTATTTTTATTTCATTAAGCTAAAAAGAAAGTTTGGGATTTTTCTCTGCGTTTACATTTTGTTACTCGGAATGATTCACATTCAAGTAATGACAATCAAAATATTTATTTAGTGCTTTTTTATAATTTTATGGACGTTTTTTTCTTATGACTGTTTTTGTTTTTTTGCAATTGTATCTCTTCTTTAGCAGGCTTAGAAGATTTTCATAGTGAAAAAGATAAAATCCTTTAGATTTTTGAAAACAAAAATTTTTTTGTCGGTAGTTTTCTGGTGTTTATCCTTGTGTTGTTCTTTCTTCACTATTTCTGGTAATTTATTTCAGTTGTTCCGAAGGTAGAAATGGGTGCGTAACTTCCAAGTAGAAAAACAATCTTACGCCAGTTTTCTCTATGACAATAGAAATTATTAAACATTGGTTATTTTTCTTCCCCCATGTCAAAAAATATTTAAATACATTATATGTTGGAAACAAAATTTTTTAAATGCTTAATTGAGAAAAATCATCAATTATTAAGATGTATATTTCCCGATATTGTAAGCTTCTCTCACTTGAACATTGCACGATTTGTTTACATTTAAACTTCGAATTACTTTTCAACTTATTTTGATTCTTCATGAAAATTTGTGTTGAGGGTTCATTCATCAATATGCGTTATATAATCATCTTTGAAAGATCATTTATTATCCAAAATATTTTCTATACCTTAGTGGTAATGATTTTCAAATATGTTTATCCCATTTCCTGTAATATAGGAATATTGTAACAATACTTTATATTGATTGACATTATAATGAAATTTGTTCACAAATGATGACGGAAGACATAAATCAAAAGCAAATTTCATTACATTAAACTCATATGACACTTAAAATAAAGTTAGTCCTTTATTAAATCCCTTATTAGTGAAGGTGAGCACCTGAAAAAAATCATTATCTTAATTCTGAAATCTTCAGTTTCATGATCATAGTTTGAAATATGAATGCTATGAATATTAATCAAGAACATGCTTTTACTTTCAAAACTAAAAGTAGTTAAGATTATATTTGTTTAGCTAAATTCATTCTAGAACGAACAAAATACAGTATTTTAAAAATAGGACCTAAATGAATGAAGTATCTCCTTATTGCATGTATCTGACATGCTTTGTTGACTTTTAAATCTAACCGATTTCCTTTTGAGTCTGATGTACAATTCATAATTCTCGAATAACTAAGAAAAATAGCCACAACTATCATTTTATCTTTCCAAAACGATATTTTAATTAAAACACATCTTAAAAGCATAAAACTAAACAACGCAAACATGGCTACCAAACAAGAACAACTACAATAACGCCCACAATCTTGGCTTTTAAATGTCGCTGTAGGAAGACTGCGCATGCTCCAGACTACTCCTCCACAGATAACGCTTCTTTACATCTCACACTTCTAATTTAATTTGTTAATTTGATTAATGACTTCTTGTATATCAGAAGACACAGAGTGCAAATCGTTATCTGGAGTATGTTTTACACTGATAACTGAACTTAATTAAAAAACTTGATGGCTGAAGTTGATAAATTACATAGTAAGCCAAAGTGGCAAAAAGAGAGAATAAAAATCCTACTCAGTAGTCAACAAGAAAGTGTTGATTTTAGCATTTATCTGAAAATCTGAAACAAGAGAGAAACTGTAAATTATTTTGTACGGAAATCTACAACATGCAATTTTAGAACGCCGGCTGAAGTATTTTCTATTTAATTTTACAGGCATAAAAGCATGATAACTTCTCTATTCCTTGTTCATTATGAAATAGTTCAATCGTGATAAATAATGTACAGTCCATAATAAGCAAATTTACCACACTAATTTTAATCATGCAGTGATCTGAGTATTATAGAATTGTCTCTAATTAATTTGTATATACAGTTTGATTTGTTTCTACTGCTTTAAAACGCAGTTTGCGTGCATTAATTTTTAGTTATTTGTTGGATTCTGTCTAGATATTAGAATATATTCGATGTTTAACAAAGTATCGAAATTCGCTTTCCCGAGAAAAGTTAGGGTTTAAATCTTTTCACTTCAATTAAGCCAAAGTTAATTGTTACACCATGAAATACAGCCAACGATTATTCCTTTCAGAACAATAAGGCAAACATCTCTTTTCATGTTTCCGTTTAATTTAAAATTCTATAATATATGATTGCTCATTTGAACTTTTCAGTGCCGGTAAGATTATTAATTCATGTGACAATTAAATTTAACAGTTCTTTATGTATAAAGATCCAAAAATTCCCAATAAACTATTATTTAGAATTTATAAACATATAGAGTTTTCGCTTGTAATTATTTCCTTAAAATCTTTACATTAGGCATTGATTCGTTCTTTCATTCATTTCTTTCTTTCGTTCTTTCATTCATTTCTTTCTTTCGTTCTTTTAT
>BGPR01045584.1:0-12279 GCA_013235015.1 Araneus ventricosus | reverse complement strand
TTGAAAGAATTTTGGCGCAGAAGAAAGTAACTTGATAAATAATAGTAATAACTGTAGTTATTACTATATTAATAACTATAATAAATAACTGTAGTTTTGGAAAATTGCACCAGCGAAGTCTTATTCTCAGTCATAGAAAAATATATTTTTCCTGAAACTACAGTTATTTCAGATTGTTGGGCATCGTAGAATTGTGTGTCTGATGAAGGCTTCGTTCATCTTAGAGTTAGTCAAAGAGAGCAGGCAGCTAATGCGAAAATTGTTTTGCAGCGGTGTATGGGTAAAGGTTTGATAACTAGAGGTTACCAGTGTCCGAAGTGTAAACAGGCAATGGTTCTAACTCCGATTGCAGACATTGCCACTTTGTGGATCCAGTAACAGGAGCTCACACCAATTCCATTGAAGGAATGTGGAGTGCGATAAAAATAAATCAAAGCAAGCTCAAACCATTCAAAGGGGCAATTTGACTCTTATCTTGCTGCGTATATGTGGAGACGTAAATATTCAACTGCGGAGTCCCGAATGATATCGTTGATGGAAATGATCAAGGAGGTGTACCCTCCACGATCTATCGATAAACGCCCAAAGAAAGAAAAGAAAGCGGGCACATTAAATTAAAATTTAAGAGATTAACATTTTTCTGTGTGTTTCACTTATCAATGAAAAAACGAGGTTCTTCGCTCATGTTCACTTTGACGAAGGAATGTTTTGAGGTAAGAATTCATTTTGGATTATAAAAAAAATAACTTAGATTCCTAACATTCAATGAACAAGCGTAACTACTAGTTTCCCGATTTGCTGAAAGCGAAGTCGCTGATGTTTTTTCATGTTTAAAAATTTTGCCAGGAACACAGTTACAATGTTGCAGGCATTGGATACACAAGGCAACAATAAAATGCTCACTGCGCACTCAAAACAAATGCTCTCGCATCGCCAAGCCATCTTGCTCTTGACGACAAAAAGTTGTCGATCCTAAGTGGGGAGGAACGGCTTTCCACCGGAAACTTTACTTTTACCCCGCAAAATACTCTTAAGGTTTGAATATAACAACTCGAAAGTATATGTGAAATAATAGAATGTGTGTTTTTACTGTTTCTTCTATGCATATAGAATAAATAAATATGAGCGGAACTGTGGGTACAACAGCTAATCAATCGTAATTGCTAACTATAAGGTTTAAAAGGGTATTCGATGTTGGGTTGAATAACACAGAAATATCAGATGACCACTGATTGTAAAAATTATAATAATCATTTAGCCTTTGTTAAAGTTGAACACTACGATAGAATGTGCAAAGATGGCTTTATAACTGCGAATAAATTTGAAACTGCAAAATGAATAAGAGCTTTACATAACTATTTTAGAGCTTTCGGATAAAAGACATTTTTAGTCTCGCCGTTTGGAGCATATGTAAAGATTCCTTGGAGTTCCCACTCTAGAACATGCGCCACATAATTGGCCGTGGGACAAACATAGGGGTTCTAGGCTGATATCGGTAAATTTAAGAGATTGATCTTGAGTTTTATTTATCGTTATTGAGAAAGAAAGACGAACGGGAAATTGAAGGCGTTTAAATCGAAACGGCATATCACTGAAAATAAGAGGAATGCCGGGATTGAAAACGCTCTCTCCTTTATTATTGCCTATAAGAATAGTTGCTTGAATTACGTTGGCCATAAGCTTGCTGACCCAAATCTTGTCCCATTGCAAAATTTGGGTGGATCTAAATTCCTGAGTAACATGATGGACGAACCAACTTTTAGATTCTGGTGGCATTCCAGGTGGATTCAAAGAATTCAAAAATTCTGTTAGAGAGCATACAGCCCTGCTCTTTATCCATTACTGCGTCAACAGATTTATATGTAATAGAATTTCCTGGTAACTTTTGAAGGATAATCTCATTTATTTTATTAACATTTTCATCCTTAGGAGCTAAAATTGCGCGTTCGCAAGTCAATGATAAACCTTATATTTGTTTGAAATGTCTGGAAAAACGTGTGGCATTAATTCTTTTAAAGATGGTACTGACACAAAAAAAATCAGACGGAATAGAAATTGAATCTGATGCAGATAATGTAGGAAATTTTCCATCACCCAGGCTAAGGAGTAGTTTTGCAAAGTTTTCAAATGTAATATCACCGAGTACGCGCACTCGCATTTAGTGGTTAAAGTTTGAAAGTATCGATAAAGTAGTTCGTCCTCTGGCGTTGCTCTTGAAATGACAGGTAAAGTTCGACGAAACTGTCCCGATAGTAAGATAACAACTCTCAGATAATACTGTTGCCATTTAGGAGATCACACGAATTTCGATCAAGAGTTTCAAAAGACTTTTTTTGGCCTTGTGCACTTAGAGCAAACGATAAGTTTGCAAGTTCGTAGTACAGCCGCCTTTAGATAGGATTCTCAGTTTGAGCAAAGTTTAGTTGTAACTGTAACGCTGAATGAGCTTTGCGGCTCCATCCAATAGTGTGGAAGCTATTCCTGATGAAGCAACGGCAAGAGCTATATGACGTTTAAATCGAATTTCAGTAAGAATAAAATTTATTCAAAAGGTCTTTCAAGTTCCACCAAGGGCGTCAAGGAAGAGAATGCCACCGTTCCCTTCAGCAATGAAATTCATCACTGCTTCATAAGCCGTTCTCTGATCTCCCGTTAGTCGAGGTTTATTTGTTTCCACCATATGGTGTAAAATATTCTTATCGTAGTTAGTTTCTCGTATCAAACCTCTATCCAGAGTTTTATGTGCTTTTCTTGTTGGGACGGGTAATCCAAACTGAAGCAACATTCTCCCACAAATTGACAGACACTTATTTTCAAGCACTATGAGAGTTTCGTTGTAAATCTGAAGTACGTAGTGTAAATCTATGTCTGGATTCTCCCTCTGCTTTAGATGAAAAACATCTTCACTAAACCTATCTTTAGAGTTTTTCCCAAAGGCTTGGGGAATTTGAAGGTGCACAGGTTGTAATATTAATGTGTTTGTGTATGTTTTTGTCTGTGTTTCTGTGTTTTTTGCACGTAGCTCTGTAATCCATACCCTCCAAACGTTGTAACTTTTTTCTTTCATGACTGGTCTGGCTTCTCCCCGTCGATCCTTGCTGACTCTAAACCCTTTGGGTGAGTCGTTCAGCGTGGGTTATGTATGTATGTATGTAAGGCCGAATCCCAGTGTTGATCGTCTTCCAGTAAACCGAGCATTAGACATACTTCTCTGTATGCTTCAAACACCTCCCTTCAACAGTTTTTAAATTTTTGAAAGAAGTGGGTCCTCTGAAAGTATGGAGTAACAGACGGAGATAAAAACACTCAGCGTAATTTGTGAACCGTGTATACACGTCCTAATGTATCAGATTCACAAACATGGGATGTCCTGAAAAGACTATCTTAATTTCTTCTACAAAATGAATTTTTAGTCTTGTTACAAGTGTAATATTTAGTTATCTCTGCGTACAATAATGCTTCTGCGAATTTATCTTCTTAACAGAGCTTAAAGTAGGCTGTTAAATGTTGTATCTGTCGGTTTAGAAGCTCTTTCATGAGCATTATCAGAAGTGAAATAAACACGTTGGACGTTTTCGAGGTTACGCTAAGATGAACGATAATTGGGTACCGGTCATGAATGGGGAAACGTAAGATTCGTCAAACTGCTTCATAAATGTTATTGTATCGTCCCATTTGGTACCTTGATATATCATCATTGACTCCTGTTGTTATATTGATAATTTATACGACAACCATATCACTACCCTTACTGATGTATTTACAAATATATTTGATAGACTTGACAGAGTTGCAGCATTAGACATTGATGTGCGCTTGTAACATCTTTGACAAAATAGGCGAGTCAGGTACAACCCAAAGATTGTCCATTTGAACTACATGATATTTATTGTCGATTCTTAAATTTATAACCGTTGTATGGCCTCCTTGTTCAGACTCAACCATCCTAGCCGTCTGTGTTTCGCAGATAATTTTTCTTGGGTATAGTTTCGTACACTTTTTATCTTTCATCATGGTGATTGACCGTGGGCAAGTCCTTCTTTAATTTCAGACCATGCTGTTTTGCACACGAATTTGATAAATAGATTTGGACACCCCTACGATCGTTCATATATCAAGGTATCCTGTGCATACTCATGCATGTGCCTTGCACTGCCTATGTATGTCGCCGGAAGAATGACCATTCTGCCAATATCTGTAACATTTCCGTCGTTGAGCATGGCGTCTCTCAGGTGAATGTATTCTTCTGCTCGAAGTTTCTGCTGATTCAACTTCATATAAGATACGTCCACTTTCTATCTTCATACATGTATACTATGTATTTATGGAAAAGTTGTCTATGTTGCTTTTATATAAAATTCCATGACCGAAATCTTTTCTTGTAGTTAATCCCGTTTGTGGATTTGTTTGTTTTAAATACAAATAGTACCCGTAGAGAGTCATAAGAACGTTGTGTCTCTGTAATACGTTCCAGACCTTCATCTCTTTTCTGGATAATTATATCTCTCCTATACGATTCATCCGCAACCATGACTATTGCCACTTTATTAACTGTGGGTGCGTTGAAACGCCGTTCATGTTCTCCACCAGGTGTTTTGTCCGCTCGGATTATCAACTTGCACTGATCTGTGGGCATACGTTCCTAGGCCATTTTAAATAATTGAGCCAAATCGTTTCGTTGGCGCAGTAACCTTTGTACATCTGAAACAACTTCTCTTCTAATACCCGAAATAGATTTCCAGTGTTAGTTGGTTTCAGCGTTCTCCTCACCAATGAAATAAATTTGTAAAAACTGCGGAGTCCTATCTTGGAATGGAAGCAATGACCCAATTCTGTGGTAGATTTACCCTTGTATTTTAAAATTTGGCATGAATCCTTCTTATCGAACGGCAGCTGTGGTTCCAAATGATGCCACCTGAAAACATGCGTTATATTTTCTAATTTTTTGAAGGAAATGTGTAGATTCAAGAGTTACTCCAGAAATGAGTGAATATAATAGTTCTGGTGGTTGATAAAGAGAGGGTAGTTTTACTTTTCCGTTAGAGAGAAGCAATGCTAGCGATTCACGCTTGAATTTTTTAGCTCGACAATAATTACATACTACGTTCATTTTCCCAATAGCTGCTCTGGGGTGAAACCAATAGTCTTTAATTGGATCATATCTAAATGCCTCTAGATAGAGACCCTGCGGAACGCTTGCTTTTCTTCTATTTACATGTTGTTATCTGTCAACACGCAATAGCTGATCTCGATAATCAGGAACTCAGATTTTCTTAATATTTCTTGCCTAATGCGTTGTTGCTGTAGACGCTGTTAAGTTTGTATTGGTCCTTCAGATGCCCGTAAGTTTTTTTGTGTAATGCTTTATTACCGTAGACGCTGTTGAGATTGCAATGGTTCTTCAGATGCACGTAAGTTTACTTGCCTAATACGTTGATGCTAAAGACGCTTTTGAGTAGGTAAAAAAGAGCTTTCAGACAACCGTAGCAATTGGAAATTTTTTCCCTGTTGTAGTGATTGATACGAAAGAAGTCCGTTTCTTAGGAGGCATTTTGTAAGGAAGAAAAAACCTTACTTTATTTCATGCAAGCAGCATGTATGATGTATTAACACACGCAGACATTTCAATATCATCGCCACAAAAATCGAATTCTAATTCCAAGAAATTCAGATAATGTGCAAGTAAGTGATAATGCAACATGCACTCGACGGAATGCCAACGCGGGTTTAAAAACAATTTGGCCGAGTTTTAATTTTTCTTTTAAACTTTTTGGAATCTAAGGAGCTAAAATCGCTCGACCACAAAACCAAATATCCACAGAAAGCAATTTAACCTTAACATTGGCAAAAGCGCGCGTTTATTAAACAGAGAAATATAAAAATTATAACTGTTTAATCACTCACCTGCTTTTGCATTTTAAAACATATTGGAATAAACAAAAGCATTCTTACAAATCCTGTTGAAATTAATTTCCAACATTGATTTAAAATAAGTGAAAAAGGTGTACGAAAATGGGACAGGTTTCACTGAAAAACTAATTTTTTATATTTTAAGATGGTATAAAAATGGGTTCTGTGCGATGATAGGTTTGAAAGTTATGGCGGTAAAACGTGAAATCTTTTAACCCCTTTTCCACACCTCTAGAGGGGCTAGCAACTTTTTAATAGCATAGTTAACCCTTCTAGTTCTAAGGAACATTTGTGACAAATTTCGTTCCAATTCTTAAAGGGATGTGAAATTGTAAAGGGTTCAAACACACAAACAAACACACATACATTGAATTTATAGATATATAACTCTCCGCAGCCGCCGTCACTTCAGTTTCCGACCTTCTGGTACGTAAAATTTATTCTTACTTTGCTATAGCTTTTTATCACATCGTACCTTTGTTTTTAAGTATTAAAACTCCTCTCTCTGCTTTTTGGTCTGTCATTAGGGATGAAAATCAGTGTTTTAGTCCTTACGGCGTCGCTGAGGGCACGAAAATGATAAACACTTTATATTTTAGCAGTTCACATGATTTCATCCGCTAACGAATCGTCATTGTTCTTTAACTGCGTTTTAATTTTACGATTTGTACTATATATATATATATATATATATATATATATATATATATATATATAGGGTTTTGATCTCTTTATTAATGGATTTTTAAGCGAAAAATTTATTTGTGTTTTTGTTTGCTTTTATTCATTTTTCTGAATCTTTTCACAGACTTTATATATTACACTTTCTAACAGACATTATATTTTTACTTAGACTGATTTTAATTTACGATTGAATCATATATGTGTGTGTTGATCTGTTTTCAGAATACGCATAATCTTAAAAGAATATAATTTTTATTGTATTTAACATAATTTTTCATATTCTCGTATTCAAAGAGGTATATATAATTTGAAAATTCCGAAAGATAGAAAGCTTAATACTTCCAAATATACTCATGAGTTAAATGAATATTATTAAAAGGAATATTGTTTTATATAATATGACTGAATATATACTTATTTTTATAGTAATCTTATTCGTCTGAATAAATTTTTTTGTTTTTCAGTCTGATTATTTTAATTTCAGAATTTTTTTATTGATTTGTCAGTGGTATAAAACATTATAAAGCGACACAATTTCTGACACTGAATAATACATATACTTTGGTTATAATTAAGGCCATTATGAATAAGGCCTTGGTTTCTGATAAAAAATCTGAGTTGCTTGCAGGAACCTAATTGGATTACTTGCTTCAATGCCGAAATATTTTAACTGGGCAATTACGAAAACGCGTTGTGTCAAAATAAATTAGTTATAATCAATACTGATAAAAGCATACTTCCAAAACCATTTAATTTTAGCTGCTCAGTATATAATTATATTATTTTTGCAAAAGACTTACGTTAATGATCTCATATCAAGATATCTTTCTTTTTTTGTAGAAGTAGCAGTGGTCCTCATAAATGGTTAAACAACATAGAATTCGATGTAAATTGAATTATTGCCTTTCTCCTCAGATTACTGCACTAATCATTTAGGGACGATACTTATATGACGGAAATTAAATTTGATATTTTAGAATTTCAAGAATTTGATGCACTATTTTGAAAATAAATGATTTAAATAAAATTATAGTCATTTAAGAAAGAAAATAATCAGTATACCCTAGTGGATTAAAATGAAGAGGAGTTTTGTCGATCCTTGAGATCCTTCCTGACATTAAGTTTGTGTACTGTTATTCGCTAAGGAAAACTTTATTTTATTCGCACATTAGGACGCAAAAAAGAGTTATTTTCATTTTCTGTGTCGATTTCTCACTAAGCAATGTAAATAAATGTAAAAACTGAATTACCTGTTTGCGAAAACTGCAGCCGGAAAAAATGATTCAACAGGCGGTACCTTATATTTCGGACATATTTGCTTTTGAAAGACTGACTAAAATTGCTTCCGCTATTAGTTTAAATAGGTTTGCTTAAATATTTTTATTGAAACTTCATTAAATTTCTTTCTACATGAACTGAATTTTAATTAAAAAAATTAATATGATTCTTATTATTTATGACGAATATGCTTATTAAGGTAAGTAAATGAGTCATAATTATATTTATATAAAAAAAATCGTGAAAGCCTACTTTAATATTTTACTAGTCCATTCTATCTAATTATCTTTTTATGTGTCTTCCTTAAGGACGTCGAAATTTACAGATAATTAAGAAATTAATTGTGTGCTTTCAATCCTTCATGGCAGTAATAGCTTTAAGTGATGCATATAAAATGAATTTTCTTTAGGAAATTTAATCGATTCTGATTATTTATGAAGAATGAAAATGATTATTAAGGTAAATAAATAAGTAATAATCATACTTATATATAAAATAAAATTTTGTAAATGCCATTCAAAAGTTCATTCTATCGAATTATCTTTCTATGTGCCTTAAGGACGTCGAAACGTATACATTAAGAAATTAATTGGGTCCTTTAAATCCTCCATGGCAGTAAGAGCTTTAAGTGGTGCATATTAATTTTGAAGACTAATTTTTTTCACTGATTTTTATTTCTGTGTTTTGATTTCACTGAAACGTAGTTTATAAAACCTGTTCATTTAAAATTTCTTAAATATAATCAACATATTTTTCAATAGATAGAATCCATTATTTTGAAACTATAATACGTCTTATTAAATTATTTTTTTAGCTTTAAAATTTAGATGTTAGTTCTGTAGAATTTTAACTGAATTACAGCCTTGTTAGCTGTTAACATTATAATAACATTAATTTTAAGATTTTAAAGTAAAAATGAACATAAAAATACTTGAAAAAATGATTTTAGTGAGTAAAGATTTTTCTCCCTATAGGATTCAGTGTCAGAAATCGAATCTGGTCTTTGAATTATAGCTTTGAATTTTAAAATAGATATAGATATAAAATATAATATTTGAACAGTTATACTAGTAATGGATTGGAGTTGAATGATTATTTATATTACAATTATTAATTAATAAAGTTAATAATATACAGGGTGGTCATAAATTATTGGACCCATTTGAATAATTAATCATAAAAGTAAGTTGGTATGAGCAATTATGGAGTGAAAGTCTCCCTCACTGATCTGTCAATCACCTGTTCCCTTTAATTTCTCATACCAACACTTGAGGAAGTTCTTACTTGGTGACTGACAATTTCAATACTCTAACTGAATAACTATTTGAACTGATACAATTTATTTGCTTTCGTGTAATCAGAAATGTGCCAGACGTGCCTTTTGCTACACGGTAGCCATTTTCACATTTGCGTTGGATTGCGCAGATTTAGTGCGCCGTAACGGCGCGTTTCTTCTCTAAAAAAACTTTTTTAACTACTCTCTCATTTAAAAAAACGAAGTTGCTACATTATAGGTTTTTAAAAAATTAATTTTTGAAATGGGTCTAATATGTCCACCCTGTTCAATTCTATTTTTGCATTATAGAATAACAGTTTTATAAATCGCATGCACAAAAATGTTTGAATTGCTTTCGGAATTGATGATACATCTTCATATTATGTAGTACAAATATGAAGAGACTTAATTTAAATTTCGAAAATGCGATGAAAATCTAAAACAAATAATATGAATGTCACGAAAATGAAAGAAGCTATTAACGACTGAAATGATGGAGATGCATTATTAAAATGTTAAAGTGAAAGTATTATAAAAATATTATCAAGGACTGAACTTCAATTAAAAACGACATTATTTTTAATGATCATAATTTTAAAATTTAACATGGTAGTACATGATTTTGTTCTGTCTTGGTTGATAGTTTAAATTAAATTAATGAAAATTTTAATCATCAGCGTCTAGAGTAAAACGAATGAATGCTAGCTTATTTATTTTTATTTCATTAAGCTAAAAAGAAAGTTTGGGATTTTTCTCTGCGTTTACATTTTGTTACTCGGAATGATTCACATTCAAGTAATGACAATCAAAATATTTATTTAGTGCTTTTTTATAATTTTATGGACGTTTTTTTCTTATGACTGTTTTTGTTTTTTTGCAATTGTATCTCTTCTTTAGCAGGCTTAGAAGATTTTCATAGTGAAAAAGATAAAATCCTTTAGATTTTTGAAAACAAAAATTTTTTTGTCGGTAGTTTTCTGGTGTTTATCCTTGTGTTGTTCTTTCTTCACTATTTCTGGTAATTTATTTCAGTTGTTCCGAAGGTAGAAATGGGTGCGTAACTTCCAAGTAGAAAAACAATCTTACGCCAGTTTTCTCTATGACAATAGAAATTATTAAACATTGGTTATTTTTCTTCCCCCATGTCAAAAAATATTTAAATACATTATATGTTGGAAACAAAATTTTTTAAATGCTTAATTGAGAAAAATCATCAATTATTAAGATGTATATTTCCCGATATTGTAAGCTTCTCTCACTTGAACATTGCACGATTTGTTTACATTTAAACTTCGAATTACTTTTCAACTTATTTTGATTCTTCATGAAAATTTGTGTTGAGGGTTCATTCATCAATATGCGTTATATAATCATCTTTGAAAGATCATTTATTATCCAAAATATTTTCTATACCTTAGTGGTAATGATTTTCAAATATGTTTATCCCATTTCCTGTAATATAGGAATATTGTAACAATACTTTATATTGATTGACATTATAATGAAATTTGTTCACAAATGATGACGGAAGACATAAATCAAAAGCAAATTTCATTACATTAAACTCATATGACACTTAAAATAAAGTTAGTCCTTTATTAAATCCCTTATTAGTGAAGGTGAGCACCTGAAAAAAATCATTATCTTAATTCTGAAATCTTCAGTTTCATGATCATAGTTTGAAATATGAATGCTATGAATATTAATCAAGAACATGCTTTTACTTTCAAAACTAAAAGTAGTTAAGATTATATTTGTTTAGCTAAATTCATTCTAGAACGAACAAAATACAGTATTTTAAAAATAGGACCTAAATGAATGAAGTATCTCCTTATTGCATGTATCTGACATGCTTTGTTGACTTTTAAATCTAACCGATTTCCTTTTGAGTCTGATGTACAATTCATAATTCTCGAATAACTAAGAAAAATAGCCACAACTATCATTTTATCTTTCCAAAACGATATTTTAATTAAAACACATCTTAAAAGCATAAAACTAAACAACGCAAACATGGCTACCAAACAAGAACAACTACAATAACGCCCACAATCTTGGCTTTTAAATGTCGCTGTAGGAAGACTGCGCATGCTCCAGACTACTCCTCCACAGATAACGCTTCTTTACATCTCACACTTCTAATTTAATTTGTTAATTTGATTAATGACTTCTTGTATATCAGAAGACACAGAGTGCAAATCGTTATCTGGAGTATGTTTTACACTGATAACTGAACTTAATTAAAAAACTTGATGGCTGAAGTTGATAAATTACATAGTAAGCCAAAGTGGCAAAAAGAGAGAATAAAAATCCTACTCAGTAGTCAACAAGAAAGTGTTGATTTTAGCATTTATCTGAAAATCTGAAACAAGAGAGAAACTGTAAATTATTTTGTACGGAAATCTACAACATGCAATTTTAGAACGCCGGCTGAAGTATTTTCTATTTAATTTTACAGGCATAAAAGCATGATAACTTCTCTATTCCTTGTTCATTATGAAATAGTTCAATCGTGATAAATAATGTACAGTCCATAATAAGCAAATTTACCACACTAATTTTAATCATGCAGTGATCTGAGTATTATAGAATTGTCTCTAATTAATTTGTATATACAGTTTGATTTGTTTCTACTGCTTTAAAACGCAGTTTGCGTGCATTAATTTTTAGTTATTTGTTGGATTCTGTCTAGATATTAGAATATATTCGATGTTTAACAAAGTATCGAAATTCGCTTTCCCGAGAAAAGTTAGGGTTTAAATCTTTTCACTTCAATTAAGCCAAAGTTAATTGTTACACCATGAAATACAGCCAACGATTATTCCTTTCAGAACAATAAGGCAAACATCTCTTTTCATGTTTCCGTTTAATTTAAAATTCTATAATATATGATTGCTCATTTGAACTTTTCAGTGCCGGTAAGATTATTAATTCATGTGACAATTAAATTTAACAGTTCTTTATGTATAAAGATCCAAAAATTCCCAATAAACTATTATTTAGAATTTATAAACATATAGAGTTTTCGCTTGTAATTATTTCCTTAAAATCTTTACATTAGGCATTGATTCGTTCTTTCATTCATTTCTTTCTTTCGTTCTTTCATTCATTTCTTTCTTTCGTTCTTTTAT
>BGPR01045583.1:0-12280 GCA_013235015.1 Araneus ventricosus | reverse complement strand
AGAAAGAAGTAAACGAATGACAGCATAATGCCTACTTGGTGAGATTCAATTATTCTCTGGACCATGCTAACGGTCTCAGGCCAGCTGTAATTGAGATTAGACTCGGCTAAGCCAGCTTACGTTAGTGAAGCTTGTAAGTAGAGCAATGCAGTTTGAACTCCAATGCGTCGATTGTAATTTATTTGTGCGTCTGCTGTTGAAAAAAACAAACAAACAAACAGACCTTGTAATTTTAAATTTTAAGAGTGTTAAAAAGAAATAAATTTGTTTGAGAGGATTAAATTTAATTTAGAACAGCATACATTCTGCTCAAGACATTAACTGTCAGTGGTAATTTTGGATTTGAGTAACTGTCACCATGGACAATGGGTATACATGTATATCTTAACCCTATTATCCAATCGATAGAGAGGCAATTTATCAACTAAAGGGATGTAATGGGGAATGCCTTAAGCACTGACCCAAAGCCTACCTGAAAGGGGTGAGGCCCTTTAGGAGCCGGTATACTAAAGAGACCTCTCAAGTCCCTGAAGACCTTCCTTCAAGTCCATGAAGGACCTTCAAGTTCCTGCAGCGACCTTCAAGTCTTATAAAGAGACCTCAAGTCTACAAAGAGACCTCAAGTCCATAAGAGATCTCTCAAGTCCCCAGCGGCTCTGAGTCCGCAAGAGACCCTTCAAGCACCTGAAGGAGACCTTCAAGCATGGAAGAGACTCCTTCAAGTCCAGAAGAGACCTTCAAGTCCATGGCTGACCTTCAAGCCCTGTGCAAAGGACCTCTCAAGTCTGGCAAAGAGACCTGCCCAAGTAAAGAGACCTTCGTCCATAAAGAGATCTCTCAAGTCCCTGAAGCGGCCCCAGGTCCGTGAAGAGACCTCTGGCACCTGAAGAGGACCTTCAAGTCCATGAAGAGACCTTCAAGTCCTCCTGAAGAGACCTTCCAAGTCCACATGAAGGACCTTCAAGTCCCCTGTATGACCTTCAAGTTCAAGCAAAGAGACCCTGCCCAGCAAAGAGACCCTTCAAGTCCATAAAGAGATCTTCAAGTCCCTGAAGCGGCTTCAGGTCCGTGAAGAGACCTTCAAGTACCTGAAGAGACCTTCAAGTCCATGAAGAGACCTTCAAGTCCATGAAGAGACCTTCAAGTCCATGAAGCGACTTCAAGCTCCTGTAGAAAGGACCTTCAAGTTCATAAAGAGACCTTCAAGCAAAGAGACCTTCAAGTCCATAAAGAGATCTCTCAAGTCCTGAAGCGGTTTCAGGCCAAGTCCGTGAAGAGACCCCAAGTACCCAAGAAGAGACTCAGTCCATAAAGAGACTCCCAAGTCCCTGGAAGAGACCTTCAAGTCCAAGGAAGGGACTCAAGTTCCCAAAGGACTTTCAAGTCTGGCAAAGAGACCTTCAAGGCTTTCCATAAAGAGACCTTCAAGTCTCATAGAAGATTCCTCAAGTCCCCTGAAGCGGCCTCAGGTCTGTAGAAGAGACTCCTCTTCAAGTACCTGAAGAGACCTTCAAGTCCATGAAGAGACCTTCAAGTCCATGAAGAGACCTTCAAGTCCATGAAGAGACCTTGACTAAAAGGTAAGGAAGGTAATTATAAGAAAGTGCAGATATTTTGAGCGTAACCCTTACTGCAAAATATTCTAGGGCAGCTGACAGGTGTCTTGGCTGAGTCTGTACTTCTTTTTGCTAACCAAATTTTAGTCGTTGTTCGCCCAAGAGTTAGTAAATTTATAGAAATGAAAAAAAAACTTTTTAAATAAAAATGACTTATAGTTTTTCATAATGCAGAGTTTGAATTTCCAAATTAAAATTTATTTAAATATGAAAGCAGAGTGTTCTTTACATATTCTTACAATAATCTTAAGTTTATTAATGAATTTAAATTTATTATTTTCAATAAATGCATTTTTTATGAGAGATGTTATTGTTAAAAAAACAAGAACGCAATTTCAAATGAAACACGAAAAAAATTCGTAAGAAACCTTGTTTGACGTTTGGTGACAAACAATATTAAGCCCAGATTTTAAAGTGCGTTGTTTCTTCGGATTTCCTGCTGTAACTCGTTTACTTTTTATATCATTTTTTTTGTTGTTTTTCAAAAGTTTGCTCTTTGTACCATTCTCAGAAACAACTTCCGGATTCCAATTACTAAATTTCCTTTTTCTCAGAGTTCTGTAGATTTGACACTCAAATCCGAAACTGCAGACATTTTTTGCAGGAAGAAAAAAGTAAACTTAAAAAGTAAGTACATATGATTAAAGCTTAAAAAAGTCTGTTTACAAACATTTCGATTGGCAGTTCGCAAAAACGAAGAAAGATATTCCGACTTCTGAAAAATCCGGATGGGTATAATTCTTTTGTTTCTGCTTTCCCTGGCAACTTTTATTTATTTGTCATTTGAACTGAAAAAGAAAATTGAAGTATCGCTTTTTCATTGTAACAATAGGAGTAATTAAAATCAAATATTTTTTAAAGGCACATTTTTATATTAATAGTATTTTGTTACGAAAATTTTAATTTTTTGGAAAAAACTCACTGGAGATATTAATTTTCAAGGTTTTACTTTGTATGCAATCTATATTTATAAAAGGCATTGTTTGTGTATGTGTGTGCGCGCGACGTCCAGACGAATCTATCGCACTTACAGCCATGAAATGTGGCACACAGGTAGTCGTAATGGTGATTCAATGCACCTCGAAGCCGGAATTTTAAAATTTAATTTAGAAAATTTTTTATTTAGTGTTTTATTTATTTTGGGTCATTTTCGGCACGTTTACGACTGTAGTATCTTTTCTAATGATCGCTGAGAAACAATCAATGCACCATCGGATAGAACAAACAATTTTCGTTCTAATAAAGTTTGTTTTGAGCTTCAAACGTAATTTACTGAATTTTGAGAAATTAAAAAAAAAGTCAGTTTTTTCATCGAAATTTTATTTTTGTTTTTAAATTTGCTGCATCCGACGTTCTAATAACACTATTATTTTCAATTTTTTTTCAGCTTATAACTAGAACGGTTCTGTCGGATTTAAAACAAGAACGGTTAAAATAACCTTTTCCGTTTTTTTTTAATTAATTTTTTTCTTGTTATTTGAAATATATTTTTCCTCTAGCGAGTTTCCTCCCTCGACACTTCTCCGGAACGTTGCTGGCAATTTTGATTGGCTGAAGGTGCAGAGCACAGAATACGTCATGACCTTCAACTGAATGACTTCGATTATTATTTTCGGCAGTGTGTTAACGTGTTTATGCCTCGTATATTTTACTTGCTGTATAATAATCATTTTCAGGTAGCATTTTTTAAAAAATGTTTCGGATTAACGTACTCTGTATTGTTTTCCTACAGTTGAAATGTCATTATCGCGATGAAAAATAAGCCGGAAAATTTATAATGTGTATATTTTGTTTTGTTTTTTGAACTTTTTCATGTCATTGTGGGATTTTTTTTTCATTTTGTTCATGTCCTGATTCCAGGCAACGCCGTGCGTGTACTGCTAGTTCTAAATAAATCGGTTAACCATTCCTCCGATAAATTTCACTGGTGTCCACCGAAAACGTTCCTTTGAATTTTTTTAAAATTTAACATCCACCCCTACCCAGCCTACAAGAAAGGGTATTACGCTTCTTACTTCAAAAAACAGGCACCGGTTGCTTAGGTAAAGTTTAGAACAACATTATCATTTTTTTCCTATTGTTCAATGCAGGGCCACGAAGAGCCGAGCCGAACCGGGCCCCGGGACCAAGAACTGTTCCCCAGTTGCGAATTATGAATATGGTAACTAATCAGAGGATGGAAGTCTTTTTTATGGTTGCACGGTTTCGTCATCTATTGTTGCTGATTTCCGACTGATAGCCATATACTATTTTACCGACCACTAGAAATAAGAAAAATTCATAATAAAAATAAATACTTTTAGAAATAAGAAAAATGCATAATAAAAATAAATACTTTTAGAAATAAGAAAAATGCATAATAAAAATAAATACTTTTAGAAATAAGAAAAATGCATAATAAAAATAAATACTTAGATAAGTAAGAAAAATGCATAATAAAAATAAATACTTTTAGAATTAAGAAAAATGCATAACAAAAATAAATACTTTTAGAAATAAGAAAAATGCATAATAATAATAAATAATAAATACTTCGATAAATAAGAAAAATGCATAATAATAATAAATAATAAATACTTCGATAAATAAGAAAAATTCATAATAAAAATAAAAACTTTTATAAATAAGAAAAATCCATTTTACCGTATAGGATTTTGTCCCTCTGTCGGCGGGCTCAGTTGCATTTGGAGTAACGCTTGGTTATAGAAATTCCATTAAAATACAAAGAGACAGATTTTGTACAACTGATCGCAATAAGTTAATTAAAACATCTTTCTTTCTCGCAGCCGTTTGCATTAGACGAAAAAACATGTCTCCCCCAAAGCCATTTAATTACTTGCCTATCTAATTCGTTTCCAAAACTTATGTAACAGACGTGTTTTCAAAGATCCGTAACAGAATAACTTATTCACATAGTCAATAAATGTTTTTGTGAAACTTTTTAAGTGTCTTTAATCGTGCTTCTACTAAGATACTAATTTAAGTTAGTTAATCTTCTTTATTTGATCTTTGGTGAACTAACAGAACTTAGCCAAATGAGTAAAGAGAGTTGGAAATTTTCTCGTCGAGCTGTAAACTTTTAGTTCGTATTGGAAAGAATTTCAAAGAATCTCAACTTCTTGTATGGAAAAAACCCGCTTGCAGTATCGGTAAAATTAATCTTCTGCATTGAACTCCAATTCTTTTATATTTTGTAATCATATGTTTAGATGAATTTTACTTCTTTTTATGCAATATTTGAGAAATACCTCATTTTCGGTGTACCTTTCCTTGTTTTCCTTTATCTTTTGATGGCAATTAAAACAAGCAGGTTGAATGAAAGCAGAATCTTCAAAACACTGTTTTATATATAAAAACATCTTGTAATCAACATTGAGTGAGTTATTTAATTGAAGATCAGCTATCTTAGAAAGTGTAGAAAATATATGGAAAAAGAGCTTTAATACAGTCAATTTTGATTATTACGTTTAGATATTTTACAGTGCTTCACTGCATTATAGAGCATTCAATTCTGCGCGCATCATATCTGTGCCCAATGCTATTGACAAATATCCATTTCATTTTAAATTATGATTTTCTTTCAAATAGATTTGAGTGGTAAGGCTGTCGTTGGCTTATTTAAAATTCGAAAACCCTGATTTGTGTGTTTGATTGCCCCTAATCACTTGATACTTATGGGATTTGGATCTTTTTATGCTATAATTGTTATGTACATGTTACATAGCAGCTATAACATTACTACGTCAATGTGGATAATAGGTTATTATACATAACTATCGGATCTTTAGCCGGTTATTATATATAATCACCGCGGTAACCGATTATAAACATTGACCGTAATATATATATATATATTGTTTAGCAACGGATGCGGAACCCTCTGCGTTTTTACGCATTTGCCGGGCGGAGTTATTTTCATCAAAATAAGTGAAGACTGGAAGAGTGATGTTTACATTTTACTGAGCGTGATCTAACAAAGAATTCCGGAAATGCGCTCATATGACTCATTACCTGGCACCGGAGTAAAATTGTCTAAAAGTGGTAGTCTCGGAATCCGTTGCTGAACAGTATACAGGGTGTCCACACTTATCGTGGTCCAATAGCTAATTTCTATACCGTTAGAGACAGACATATAGTTCCAATTGGAAAAATGCTTTAAATGAAGGGAAGAATTATAATATATGTCTTTTGAGGAATAAACATATTCCTGAAAAAATAACGAAATCTAACTTTTTATACTGTCCCCAGATCCTATCAATCATATTTAGTAAAATATTTTTATCATACAAAGGATTTAAACAAAAAAAGTCCCACTCTTCTGCGACTAAAACTGACAGAGTTATGGAGCTTTGAATATCGCTGACTTAGACCACTTTACACCATTTCAATAGCCGTCTTGACGACGATCCACCAATCAATGCGCATGACTTGATCGACGAGGCCACTGATTGGTTAAAAATCATGAAATTCAAAGCTCCATAACTCGGTCAGTTTTAGTCGCAGTAGAGAAGAACTTTTCTTGCTTAAATTCGTTGAGTGTTAAAAATATTTTACTAAATATGATTGATAGGACCAGGAGACTGCATAAAATGTTAGATTTCGTCACTTTTTCAGGAATATATTTATTCACTCAAAAGACATATATTATAATTCTTCCCTTCATGTAAAGCAATTTTACAATTGGAACTATATGTCTATCTCTAACGGTTTAGAAATTAACTATTGGACCACGATAAGTGTGGACACACTGTATATTACTGGTAAAATTTCTGGCACGCTATAGAAGACCTAGGCATTTGTAGGCAAAATATGGAACAAGTAATATTTAACACATGTCCTTGGGATGCAATACAAATAAGAAATCGGCAAAGAATGAAATACATCGCAGATTCGATATTTTAAAAGATAAAATTAAGTGCAATTCAAAATAAAATTCTTTCCTGTCTGAAAGCAATAAGTAGGCTCATATTTTTCTTCTACGCTTTATGAATGAAAGAATTTTAATGACACACTTTTGTTATTTTTGTACATAATTGTTTTCTGTTGAAAGAACATCTATTAAATAAAAGCTTTTCATACTATTCCTAAACAGCATTTGTCATTGTATGCGTCTTCTGCCTAGGTATTATATAACATGCCTTAGGAAAGTATATATCATAATCAAATAATTCTCATATCTCATACTTTGCCTAAAAATGCCTAGGAATTCTACAGAAAGCCGGCTTTTCATATATTGCCGTTAACATATCCAATCATCCTTGAATTAATGGGCATTAATTTAAAAATAATGGGCATTAATTTAAAAATAATGTGCTATAATTTTAAAATAAAGTGCTCTAATTTAAAAGAAAATGCATAATTCTCTTTCAAATGGATTTTTCAATACCTATTTCATTTATTATTGAAATAAACGCAGATTAATATTTCACGTTTTTTATTTAGCCGATATTTTCATGGAACAAATCTGCCTCGAAAGTTGGAAATCATTTCGTTTCCACTCATTAATTTATTGCCTTCGGTTAAATAATCAGATGAAGTTTGATTTTAAACGAAAGATCTCAAAATATGATTAAAACACAAGTTTCGGTCTATTTTCAGTCATTGAATGGATCTTAATTTAGCGCTAGATAGCATTTGAAATTAATAAATTTTATGATGGCGTGCATAAAGTTTCTCCATTCAGAGGTCGTTGAACTAACATAGAGCCGTAACTCATTAATAGTACCCTGAAGAATTGCGATTGCAGTAATTTAAGCGAAGCAATTAAATAACCTAATTTAATGTTTTTAAAGGAGAATAATAAATTTAGATTCTAGCGCATAATTTCTAATTTTTCTTACTACTTTATGATATAATTAAAGGAGCAAATTGCATGTCTTTGTATTATTAAGCATGGTGCAATACTTGAAATTATTATTCCATTTGAAACAATGAAGATTGTGTATAACAAGTTGCGTGTATAGGAAAGTTTAGAAAATTTTGTGATAATTAACGCAACTAATTGCTCTGAAATAATTTTATTTATTGAACCATACATTTCCTCGTCTGATTACGACTGTATTTGAATTATGATTCTAATAATGAAATGCGAAATATTGCATTTCTATACTTTTATGAGTTACTACTTACTTATGGATACATAAGGATATCGCACTGTTAAATATGGATATTTAAGTATTAATATTCAATTAAATGATGAAAACGGGATTAAATATGAATATTTATTCATTTTTAAAATCATTTTTATAGAATCCTAGAGAATAAGAAAAATAATCGTTCTAAGAATGTCGTAATGTCTTTTAATGATTTTAATGGCCGATTGGACTTTCAACATATTGGAAACTCTTTTTTTAAATATTGAAAACAGCATTACATCAAGGACGTAAAGACTAATATTGTAAATATTGAAAACAATATTTAATCAAGGACGTAAAGACTAATATTGTAAATATTGAAAACAATATTTAATCAAGGACGTAAAGACTAATATTGTAAATATTGAAAACAATATTGAATCAAGGACGTAAAAACTAATATTATAAATAACGAGAAAATATTTTTATTTCTATAAAAATATTGAGTTATCATCCATAATATTAAGTTAAATTCTGAGCATAGTAATAAAATATCAGACTCTGAATAGAAGAAAGTAGAAAAAAGTATTGCACAAAAAATAAAGTATCTTGCAAAACTTTTTCTAGAATTCGCGATGATAATTTTAGATAAATGTTACTCTAATTGTAACCTTTCAGATAATTTAGGAAATCATGTCTACATTTATATGTGAATGCAATTTGAAAATACAGCGTTGTCATAAATTAATGGACCCATTTCAAAAATTAATTTTAAAAAAACTTATAATCTTACAAGTACGGTCTTTTTAAATGAGAGCGAATTAAATATTTTTTTTTCAAATAGGCAACATGGCGTTACGGTGGTCTAGGGGGTCGTAAATTACTGGACAACTCAAAGTTTTGAGATCCATTATCTGCGAAACTTTTGAAGCTAGAATAAAAATTAAAGCATGTACACTGTAAAAAAAATATCCGTCAAATCACGGAAAAAGTACCGGCAGCAGTGTTGCCGGCAATATTCCGTTCCGTAAAGCATTTCTCCGTTTTTCTACAGAAAATTCCGTTTTTTGGTTTTTCTGTTTTTACTTTTACCGTTTTCGAATTCTCCGTTTTTTCACAGAAATTCCGTTTTTGCTTTTACCGTTTTCGAATTCTCCGTTTTTTTACAGAAATTCCGTTTTTGGTTTTTCCGTGTTTTCAAGGAAATTCTGTTTCTGATTTTTCTGTGTTTTAACAGAAATTCTTTTTTTTTAAGGTCCCCTTTAGTGTCGAAAGATGCGATTTTTGAGACAAATAGTTAAGAACGTCCAGGGCCCTTATCAATTACAAAGCAAATTTAAAATTTTTTACGAGATTATTATGATCTATTGTTTACATAAATGACAATTTTCAGTAGAAAGTACATATTAAAAAAATCTTTTTTAACGACTGTTTTAAATTTTAGAATGATTTGCACATCACAGGATTTTACAATACCTACTTATTCCCTTTTTTGCAAAATTTTAAAATGCTACAAAAGTGAAGTGACTAACTCTGAAGAAAATATGCATAATTTCTGTAATTTTTGTTCCTAAACCGGAAATATATTTTTCAATGCCGTTATTTTATTTTTTTAAGTGCACATAATTTTTATGATTTAAACCGAAGTTGATTTTATGACATTTTAAAGAAGGCAATATGGACACCAAATATTTAAAATTTCAAAGTTTTTCATTGGAAGGTTTCAAACAGTCATGTACACAATATTCAAAAAATTTAAATGAGTGCTGAAGAAGGTATTTGTGTTTCATTTCGAGTTAATGAGTCCGGGACATGATCGACCCTTTCTCGCAAAATCCACACTTTTCCACTCTTTAAGGGGTATGTGACCCTCTTAATTTACTGTTCTTTTTTCCCCTGAGTATCTATGGAAGTGCCATTATTCTATTTCTTCCATTCTTTTATTTTCCTTCCTACTTTCAGCAACGCCCTATTGAACTCAATTTCTTTAATTTTCATTTTTACTGAATTTATCAGTATATGCTTCAGTTTTTATCACCAATGAAATTCATATTCAATAGAATACAATGAAATGACGCAACTAAAAATCGAGAGTCGGAATAACTAGTAATAACATGAATAAGTTGAGAAATACCAATTCAATTGATTTTATGCAATCTTCTTTCTCTTAAGCACATTAGAGGAAAAAAAAATGCTTTTGAATTTTAAGGAATGAAAGCAAGCGTATAACACTGGAAGGAGAGGGGAATAATTGTTTTTTTAAAAACAGTTCATGAGTTTGAGATTAAATTATTAAAATGCTTCCATTTTAAATACACAAAATATTCAACATTTTCCTGGTTAATACTACGATGTGTCTCTAATGTTTATGCTGCTTATTCTTAATGAACTCCGAGAATCTATTTAAGGGTGAATTGACTTGTTAGAAAAAAAATTTAATCATACCAAATTAAATCTCTTTAAAAACTTGCCTAATCAAAAATCACAATGGAAACATACAAAAGCTGATGAAATTGAACTCTACATCTTGTTTCTATTTATTTTGGAATGTGCAATTGCAATAAAACTCTCCATGTGCACACAATGTCAGTCACCTATAAATACTTCAATGTGCTTTCCTTAAATCTTTTTTTTCAGGTATTTAACTCTTCCCTAATTTTAACAAAATTTTCCTATTAAATTCAGGAAATACTTTTTAAAATTTTTGCACTTTCACAAAAATTTTCTATATCTTTTCATTTTTGAATAATTCAACTTCATATCCTTTAACATGAGTTCACATTTAGTATATGTAATATTATTTATATCACCACAATTTTAGGGTCCAAATAAACAGCTAAATTTTCTTTTAAATTTCATCCACAATTCTCATGTCACTGAAAATTATACTTGTTTGAAAAAATTAAACTTTGTTTGGATTTCATACCCAAATAAAGCAACTGGTATTTAACTTCCCTATTTTTAACAAAATTTTCATATTTAATTCAGGAAATACTTTTTAAAATTTTTACATTTTCACAAAATTTTCTTCAAATATACATTTTTTTTTATAATCCAACTTTGTGTTGTTAACATAAGTTCATATTCAATAAATGCAATATTAAGGTCACTACAATTCTAGCACCCAAATAACCCAATTTTCAGTTAATGTTAAAAAAAAACCATCTTAAAATGAAATTTTTTTTTTTTTTTAATATTATAAAAAAGCTTTAGATTTCCAAAGAATATCACAAATTTCTCAAGTAGAAATTATGGAGCTAGATCCTTATACAAGTTTTATTATTTTTTTAACAAATTAAGTTTTAAATAGATGAAGAAGTGATGAATGGAAGGCTATGTTTTCAATCTTCCTGAAGAGAATTCTTCTTGCTCAGTTATTCAAAGACGGTGTATGGTTGTTTTATATCTAATGACACAATAGGTATTATTCTTAATACGAAAGGAAAAAATTGTCTAAGTCTGGCTTCAAGTGGAAATATTGTTCCAAATATGTATCAACGCAAAAAATGCAGGTCATCAAATGCTGCTAGGGGGAGATATTTAATGTTAAAACAAAATTCTCCAAGTCAAAGGTATATTGAAAAATCATTACAATGCTCAGTGTCAACTGTAAACAAAATTATTAACACTGATTTAAATTATAAAAATAAAATGCTCATCTTCTTTCTCCATGTTGTATCGCTGAACCCAGAATAGGCTTTAGAATTCTTTTTGAAAAGAATCAGGAGAAAAAAAACATTTTAGCAATAGATGAAATACAGGTCTACTTAAATGAATGCAAGAAAAAAAAGAGATCAATTTGTTATCATCAAGAGGAGAAAAAATACATTAAAACATTGTTCAAAGAATCTAAAGAAGTTTTTCTAAGTGATTTTTGATTGTGGTAGGTTTTTCATATAATGGAAAATTAAAAGCAAAGAGAGTGCTACAATTCCATTAATCAGTAGAACTCCATCAAGACAAAGCAAGCAGCCCTTTGTAGACATTAGAAAGCTGTCGAAGAGGAGATAAAATATCTCTTTCGATACTACAAAAAGCATTATTGTCATGACAATCATGATGTAGAAAGATTGTTAAGTATAAGGATTATCCAACTGAATATTTAAAACAACAAAAAGTTGTGAAAAAAAGGCCATCAAAGATGTGCGAACAACCTGAAGACTCAGCACTCAGCGAACTTTCAGTTCTCTGCCTCACACTCAGCTAGTTTCATTGAGTCATAGCGGATAAAAAGCAACTGTGATGTGTGTGCCAAATTTACGACTAAAATAAACCAATGACTACTTCTATAGAACCATTATGACATACTTATAAAATAATTTTACAAACTACAAGTAAAATGTTACCATATAACAATTTATAATCAATACATTGAACAATGATGTATACGCTGCAAAATGTTTGATACAGTTCAAATTCTTTAAAAGGGTAAGTCTTTCATAACAAGTTTGATTCAATTATGGAAACAGAATCAAAATTAAAAAGGATTATAGAACCATCACAACATACTTATCGAAAAAAAATACAGTTTTAATATTCTTTCATACAGTTCAAATTCTTTAAGAGGGCAATTCCTTCATAACAAGTTTG
>BGPR01045582.1:0-12280 GCA_013235015.1 Araneus ventricosus | reverse complement strand
AACAATATTGTACTATATCATGTGAAGTTATATAATATCGAACAATAATGCACAATATCTTATGATATTACATAATATCGAACAATACTGTACAATATTATGTGATATTACGTAATATCGAACAATGCTGCACAATATCTTATGATATTACATAATATCGAACAATACTGTACATTATCGTATGATATTACTTAATATCGAACAATATTGTACAATATCATATGATATTACATAATATCGAACAATACTGTACAATATATTATGATATTATATAATATCGAATAATATTGTACAATATTATATGATATTATATAATATAGAACGATTTTGTGCAATATCGGACAACATGTGCTACCTGGGAACATGGTTCAAAAGATAATGTCTGCCCAAGATTACCCTCGCATTGCTTCTAAAGGAGATGCCAATATAACTAAGTTACGAACACGGATATTTAAGGTAAAAAGCCAGAGAAATGATGGGAGAGAAAAGATGATTTATGTACTTGTGCAGCAATTGACTTTCCTCCATGTGTACGGTCATAATGTTTTCAACGAAAAACCATTTTATCATTCTTGCAGCTTCACCATGCGTTACTACTTGATAACACTTTTTCTGGTTAGTCATTTAACAGGAAAACGTGCCTAAAAATCATGGTAATTCCCTTGTTTTCGAAGCTCTGAAGATATTCAGAACAAAATTCGCATTTCATCAAAAATAATAGTGTATTTTATCCTATTTCATAATTTTAATACGCAAAAATTGATGCTATATATTAAAAAATGGTTTAAGATTCCGTATTATTTATAATAACGACTCATAAATTAAAGACTAAACAGTAGAAAAAAAATCAAAATAAAAGAAATGTTCCTACTTTTTAGCGCATCAATAAAAATTGGTTTATAAAATCTGTTTTTATGTATTGCTGTGTGGTTTACAAATAAGGGGGGGAAGGAATATTTCGTAACAAATTGCCTCGTTGCAAATTCCACAGAAATTACAAACAGAAATAGTTGCAGGTCTGCAGGTGTTTACACGTGTCCACGTGATGTTGTTTTGCGTAAGGTTGCTGCTGTCTACAGATATGCACGGTAAACAAAGAATTATAACGTCTTCAAGCCAACGAAGCATCGGCATTACCTGTGAAGCAGTCGTAGGGGGAAAGTAAGACATCGTTTTATTTCTGGTTGAATTTGACTTCTTACCTGCATATAAAACATGTTCATGATATTCTTTCCATTATTTTATTTCTTCTCGTTTTGTTTTGTTTTTGTCGTCATTTTTCATATATATATATTGCTATTGTGTCTTGGTTGTTTTTGAGTTTTTCTTATGTTTCTTGTTTGTTTTGATATATATATTATATATATATAAAGAGAGAGAGAAAGAGAGAGTATAAATCGTAAAATGAAAGAGTATAAAATGTGAAATGAGAAACGCAATAAAAGCAGAATAACGTTTCTTCAGGGGATGAAGTTATTGTGAATTGCTAAATATAAAAGTTTGACATTTTCTTGCAATCAGTTACGCCGTAAGGTCTAAAACACTGATTTTCATACCTAATGCCAAACCAAACCAAAAAACAGAGAGAGGAGTTTTGAATAATTAAAACAGAAGCACGAGGTAATAACATTAGAAAAAAGTAAGAATAAATATTTTACGTACCAGAAGGACGGATGTAGACGTGGCAGCGTTAGCGGAGGGATATATATATATATATATATATATATATATATATATATATATATATATATATATATGTGTGTGTGTGTGTGTGTGTGTGTGTAATGACTTAGAAATTTTCCCATATTTAAAATAAATCCTTTTTAACGACAGTTATTTTTTAATTACGAATTAATTATTTCTACTTCAATCCTATGATAAAAAACACTTCTGCTCTAACTAGACTCGCAAGAGTCGCAATATTTCTAGAGCCTCAACTTCGGTACTTTTCCCTTTTTGGTATTATAAAAACTCTCCACGTCTGTGTAATTTGCTCCTTCGTAATCATGTAACGCTCTAAGCAGTTCAAGCCGTTTTAGGCGTAATTCTCCACTCCTGGCCATGGATTTAATATTCCCATAATCTTTTAAACGTTTAATCTTAATATATTATTGAGTACTCTATAACTTATTTGATTTTGCTTATCTTCGAAATGTAATAAAATGTTTTAGGCATTTAACGACTGCAATCTTCTTCGACTGCCTCTACACCTACATAACGTTATATATATATGGTAATAATATAAATTACAATATCCCTAAACCTTAAAATGGTATAAAGCTACCCTATCTATAGTCAAAATTAAAATCCAAAAAATTCTCTCACCAAATTAGAATTATCACAAATAATTAAAATCAATAATACTAATAAAAAATGAGTCATTAAACATTGCAAATGTCCTAAGAATGCCAAAATGAAAGAAAGAATCTGCAAAATGATGTACAAAATAAGAATTGGAAAAGCTAAATAGAAACTTTCTCGGTTCTCCTTATATTTTGATCAAAACAGAAGCAAGAGAAGAACAATAAATTCAACAAAATGAAAAAAATTCCAAACTTACAAAGAGACGAGTGCATCCGAAATGTTAAAACCATACGACAGCAAACGGTTCCGCAAAAGATTTTTAAAAAATTGTTTATTCGCTAAGCAAAGAAAAACGTAGAATAAATAAATTTCATTATTTTTTAAAACTCTTACTAAAATAATTCTTTTTTATTATATGAAATTGTCATATTAAAAATAATTTTATTCTTTAAATAATTATTTACAATCTATTTTTGAATAATTATTCTCAGATAAAACTCAACTACCAAAACTGCTAGCATTTACAATGAAGGCGAAGGGTTGCCAATACAATTATTCAGTTTGGTTGTTTGATTTGCCATATTAGCGACAAACTCCACTGCATCAGAAAACTGATAACGACTTCTGTCAACTATGAACATCGAAGTTGCAGTAAATACAAACCCAACCAATATCACTCTTGGTTTGTGAAATTTTTTGGTTGGTTCAAGTCCCCCCCCCTAACTAGTAGTGTGACGTCCCCCTAACTTGTATTTTTGCTTTCTCGTATACGAAGAGAAAGTATTGTAATCGTCAAAAAATTCGAACTCCAGATTTTGACGAATTTTACGTTTTAGACCTCCCTGAGTCCGAAAAACACAATTTTGGAATTATGTCTGTGTGTCTGTGAACACGATAACTCAAAAAATATTAGAGCTACGGGGATGAAATTTGGTATGTGATCTTTACACATAAGTGTTAGGATTTCTATCAAAGTTTGGACAAAATCCGTCTACGGGAAGTCTATCTGTCTGTCCGCGTTCATGTGAACACTATCATTCCCAAACTTGAATAGCTGGATGAATAAAATTTGCTACATCATGAATGTAGGTCCGTATAAAATTTTGGGCGAAATCCGTCAAAGGGTTGACTGTCTGTATGGTCGCACATAACTCCTAAATACAACTACTTAGATAAATGAAATTTGGTATGTGATCTTCTAACAATAATGGTAGATCTGTGTCCAATTTTCATTTCAATCGGTTAAGAAAAGGCGTTGAAATTGCATATTAGATTTTCTTTAACTGACAAGGCCAAATTGCGTATTGGCGTTACTCGTGACCTTCGAAATCGAGCTACGACTAATACCCTCCTTTCGACTAACGTGCGCGTTAAAAGAAAATTTTGGATAGTCGTTACATTCTGAGAAAAAACATGGTTCGCAATTTTTTTCCGGCCCCCCCCCCCAGCACCATTTTGGTAAGTATACGAGAAAGTTTAGGGGAGATCACTCCGGCTGGTTCTAAATAATCTAAAGATTAGTTAGAATTAAGATATTTCACAGAATCATACATCAAAATATAACTTGAAAAAGTCTTAAAACTTAGAAATATTTTAATTCACATACCTTCAACGGTAAAGTTCAAATACATGGTGGAATGAAAAATAGAAATTTTACTTCGAACCCTCCAAACATATTCACCTACTGAACATTACGATGGCTGCCCTCTCTATATGACTAAAGACCAAATAGTTGATGGCATTCACAAATTACCAACTGTCTCAAAATTTGAGAAAATAATCTAAGGTCCAGCTTCCCGAGTTTCCCATTTTCCATGGGGGACAAAGCTTTACTTCGAATGACTTGAAAAGGGGGAAAGCACTTTTCCGTGTTTATTTCGTAATCCCCGTCTTAAAAGGAGGTTCGAAATCCTGTCTAACCATAATCTAATCGTTAATGTCCAAAACAATTAATCATCATTGTGTTTCACCATGAGCAGTCTTTTCTATCTTTGTTTAGCGTTGTTCTTTCACTTCTGAGTTGAGACTGAATCGCATATGAAGGTCTCCCAAGAGACCATCAGTGGTGGGGTGGCCATTTTCGCGTGCTGCGTCCTGTACGGTCTTTTCATGGGGACGGTCAGGATGTCCAGTCTGCTGTTTGTGGCCTGCATCGCCCGATACGACGTCGACAGAAAGCGAGCCTCTTTCCCTTTTGTTCTTGCCTTTGCGGTCAGAAATATTATAGGTAAGAACTCTTTTAGAATTTTCTGACAAAAAAATGTTCTTTTCTCTAAATTGTGATTTTTTTACAAAAAGTCCTAGTTTTTACTCTAGTTTCACCCTCTTAGACGCGGAAACGGCCTTTTCCATTTTTAAAGTTCAGTTCAAAAGCCGATAGTTCATATTTATATGTACATTGACTCCCAAAAGTGTTCGTACACTTACGATTTTCAATGAAATAGTGCTCTATCCATCAATTAAAATTAATATTTCGGAATAGGTATTTAATAATAGGATCTATAAACTGTTCTTAACAAAACTACATTAAATATTTTAAAAACATAGTAAAACTTTATTTTTAAGAAATTAATAATCAAAAAGTAACAAAAACTTTATCTCACAAAAGTCTTCGTACACTGAAATATTTTCGGATAAATTCATAATTTAAATTATCGTCTGTCTCTTTTTTTTATTTTTGCATTGTGGTTGCATTTAAAAAATCGTTTGACTTTAATTTTTGATTGCTTACACCGTAATATTCTATTTATTATTTAAAAATGGCTCGTAGTCGTAAAGAAACAACAATCAACATTCGAAAATTGATTATTTTTCATCATAGTAGTGGTAAATCAGTTCGGAATATCTCTAAATTAGTTAATTTATCCCATTCTACTGTTCAGTATGTGATAAAACGCTTTAAAGAAGAAAATCGGATAGAAAACAATGTAAGAAAAAACCCACCTGCAAAGTTAACAGAACGTGATCAGAGATTTATAATTAGAAAATTTGTGAAAAATCCACGTTTGAGTGCTTTAAAAGTTTCTGCAGAATTTAATGAAAAGTTTTCTACTCCGATTTCACTTGAAACTGTTCGACGAGTTTTCAGAGCAGCTGGATTAAATGGGCGTTCTGCCCGTAGAAAATTTTTTGTTAGTGCGAAAAACAGAAAGCTTATGTTTTCCTTCGCAAAATCAATGTTAAATAAACCCGAAACGTATTGGAATGATGTTTTATTTGCAGATAAAAGCAAATATAACATTTTTGATTCCGATGGACGTATAATGATATGGAGAAGAAAAAATGAGTAACTTAATCCCAAGAATTTAGTTGGAACAGTTAAATATGGCGGTGGAGGTGTCCTTGTGTGGGGGTGCATGTCAGCATCAGGAATAGGTAATTTGGTATTTATTGATGGCATAATGAATCATGCTCTTTATTTAAATATTTTAAAAGGCAATTTAAAATTATCAGCCCAAAATTTGGGTATTGGAAACAAATTTTTTTAAATCAGGATAACGATCATAAGCACACGCCTCTCAATGTTCGCCTCTGGTGTCTCTATAATTGTCCACAAAATTTGAAAACACCACCTCAATCGCCAGATTTAAACCCAATAGAACATATTTGGAGGGAACTGGAGGTTAGAGTTCGAAAACACGACATTAAAACTAAAAGCGAACTAAAAACAGTAATGATGGAAAAATGGATGAATATTGATGCAGAAATTACAAAAAAACTATTGAAATCTATTCCCAAACGTTTAAAAGCTGTTGTGAATACTAAAGGATATCCTACTCAATATTAATTTAACGAAAAATTAAAATATTTACTAATATGTAGAGATTTTTTTTAACTGTACGAAGACTTTTGTGAGATAAAGTTTTTGTTACTTTTTGATTATTGATTTCTTAAAAATTAAGTTTTGCTATGTTTCTAAAATATCTCATATAGTTTTGTTAAGAATAGATTATAGATCTTATTATTAAATACCTATTCTGAAATATTAATTTTAATTAATGGATAGAGCCCTATTTCATTGAAAATCGTAAGTGTACGAACACTTTTGGGAGCCACTGTATATCAATGTATAAAGTATTCTTAAGATTTCAGAGATACGATCAAATATAAAAAAATTCGTTTCATTCACTTTAAAAGCGAAGTTATCTTACCTGATAGGTAAGAGAACAAAATAATTGGGCGCTTGGAGGGTTAAATATACAAGGTGCGTTCGAAAAGTTCGGTGAATGGTCCCATAGTTCAATAACCACGCTGGTTCGGATGCTTCTCTCACGCTGACGCAGTGAGAGACATGGAAACTAGTGCCCCCTAGCGTCCAAATCATGACAGTTAAGAGGAAGTGCGCGCTACGATCAATTTAAAGAGTGATTGTGAGAAGGCCCGTCACTGCGAAATGGAGCAACGCGTGAACATCAAGTTTTGCTTCAAATTAGGCAAAACGGCGACGGAGACACACGAAATGTTAGTGAAAGTGTACGGTGTGGACGCAGGGAGTAAAAAGTGTGTTTTTGAGTAGTTAAAACGCTTTAGAGACGGAAAGGAAGATGTCAAAGATGAGCCGCGTTCGGGTCGACCACCAACAAGCACAACTCCAGACAACATTGAACGAGTGCGACGGATGCTTGCGGATGATCGACAGCTGTCTTTGAGAATGATGGCAGAAGAATTGAAGATAAGCCTAGACAGTGTGAGCAACATTATTCGCGAACATTTGCAAAAGCGTACGAAAAAGGTCTACGCTTTTCCGACATTGCGCAGGTCCAGCAACGTGTGACAACGGTGCTTAGAGCGATACCGAAAGAAGTGTTTGCTGACGGCTTCCAGCAGCTATACAACCGATGCCAAAAGTGTATTGTAGCTAATGGTGATTACTTTAAATGCCAGTAAAGGTGTTTTGTTTGTATGCATTGTTTCCTTTATTTTATGAGACCATTCACTGAACTTTTCGAGCGCACCTTGTATTTACCTTCCGCTTTGGAGCAATACGAGGGTAATTTTGAGGCGGACCTCGTAATTTTGAACCATGGGAGATGACGAGGACAAAGCATGAAACGACATCTTCCATCCAAACTTTCGCTACACACCAGCTAGAGGCCAGATTTAGGGTATGCCAGGCCTGCTCACATGGTAGCTCTTAGATGGAGTCGGGTTTCGAACATGGAACCCTCCGGCTTCGAAGCCGAGACCTTACCACCTGGCCACCAAGGTCTCCTGTTTTTAATGTATGAGGGTTATTCGACAAGTCTGTGGAAAAAGTATGAAAGCAAACCTTTTACGGGGTAAACAATATTTAATTTCAACATAGTTTCGTTTCAGGTCCATGAACTTAGTCCAATGATATTCGAGTTTATTATTCTGTCCATGCAGTACGATTTGTCCAACCTTCAAAGTAGGCAGTTGGTTCGGCAAATCAGTTCATTGTTCCATCAAAATTTCCATTATGACGGCCATTTTTACATATTTGGGAACAGTAGTATTCCGAATGGAAATTAAAATCATTCAGAGAAAGCAAAAAACTAAGAAAAATACTCTGAGGAATCGAATTAAACAAACAAGAAATCCATTATAGTCCACTTTATCAAGAGCAAAGGAATATATTCGAAATGGATTCAAAATATTTGGGAAATTTTTCTGTAAGAAGCTTGCATTACGCCAAATATAGCTTCTCTTAGCACGAAATTTCCCAACAAAAGACAAAGGAGATCAGTGCCATCTAATAAGCATTATTTAAAAAAAAAAGGAAAACGCTAATAAGATTGATTTAAAAATATTATTTGCCATTGGGTTAAATAACAGCCTTCATAAAAATAAACTTACCCCACGCTTAGAAGAGAGATAGAATGTCCTCACGTTATCACAAATAAACGCGAACTTCCCGCCTAAATAAGTAATCCCCCCCCCCTTTTCATTTGTTGTAAAGAAAAATTAGAACCATGGCGCCATCTGTATTCGAAAAGAAAAACAAAACAGAAGGTGGAAAAGCAGGAAGGGTAGGGAATCAAATCATTTAGCCAAATTAATGAAATAAGTATTCCGAAGGTTCCAAATCGGGAGAATGGGGAGAAGGCAGAAGAAAGTGATAGTGTAAATCGTATATAGTTTTTGGCTCACAACTGCAGAAGTGCCAGCTGGTATATTATCGTTGCGAAAAAGAATTTTTTCCTCTAGGTAAGGTCGCTTTTACTTTATCTCATTTTTAAATGATCCAGCAAATAAGCATGTATTGTTCGGTAATTGCTTTGTCCTTTTCCAAAAAGTTTAATAAGATTAGCATCCCAGAAAACTGGCCATAATCTTTCCAGCTGAAGGAATGGATTTCGCTCTTCTTGGGTGAGGGATGGGAGAGAGAAGAGCAGAACTCATTGTTTTGACTGTTTCTTTGTCTCAGGATGATAGAGATGAATCCATCTTTCATCCACTTCTGCTAAAAGACTTTAAATTCTTCTGCATTCGGTTGGAATAGCTTCAAACTTCCATGGCAAGACTTCTTTCATCCAGTGTGAGGAATATATGCTCCCATATTTTATGTTGTGTGAATACATAAAAATAAATACTTCTGGAAAAATTGCGAAATCTAACTTTTCACATGGTCCTATTTGTCATATCTAGTGAATAATCTGACGCACTAACATATTAAACAATAAAAGTCCCACTCTTCTGTGACTAAACTGACAGAGTTATGAAATTTTGCATATCGCTTTTGTAGACGATTTTAAAGATCCTCCTATCAGCGTGCTACGCTTGCTTGAGGCGGTCTCTGATTGGTTTAAAGTTATGAAATTCAAAGCTCAGTAACTTGGTCAATTTTAGTCGCAGAAGAGGGAAATTATGTTTAAAATGATAGTTAATGTAAAGGATATTTTACTAAATAAGACAAATAGGACCGGGAGATTGCATAAAAATTTAGGCGTCGTAATTTGTTCAGTATTATAATTACGTGCTCAAAAAGCATAATATATAATTTTTACGTCATTCAAAGCATTTTTTCCAATTTGAAGTATACAACTATCTAAGTATATACCTATCTCTAAGTTTAGAAATTAGCTATTGGACTATGTATACAGTGGACACCCTATAAAATCAAGGGTTTAAAAATATGTGCAAAGGAATTATTAGTTTATTTCTTGAATTTTTGGTTAGATTTAAAAAACACGGTACTGCTTCCAAGCTTGAATTTTTTCAAGGGAGAACTTGCCAAATTTGGCATGAGATTTACTAAGGTTAATACATAACAATTTGGGAAGTGTCGATCTAGGCGACGGAGTTGCGTGTTCTAAAGTCTATCAGCTGAATTTCAGACATTGCAAGAGGAATTAAATCGAATTTAGAAAATTGTGTGGAATCTTTTGAAAACGAATACTTTATGCTTATTTTTCACAATAAAATGCTTTTTTCCCTTCATATTTTTAGGTCCTGTAGCTGGATTCTTCGGCAAGCAGTTTGGAATTAGAAAAGTTGTTGTTTTCGGTGTTTTACTTTCAGCTGTTTCTATTGGTGCGTGTTCCTTTGCTGAAGACATTGTTACAGTTACAGTTTTGTGGGGAGTTGGTCATGGTAATAAACGCAAATCCAATTTATTGCATTTAAACTTTTAAGAAGTCGAAATTATTTTAATGCATCTATTTATTCACCTTATTATCGTGCTCTTTAAAAACGAGTTTGAGGTCTTTTCCTGCAATTTTAAAATTAGTCAAACCTTTAACAACTCATTCCAAAACCTTATTCTAAGTGTTTTCTGTCGCCAGAATGCTATTTTCTCTAAACGGATCTTTATGCATGGTTTCCTATTACGTATAGAAGGAACCAGATATTGAAATACTTTGCTTTAAAATTAACTCTGCTCTTAGAAATTTATGAAGTCATGAAATAGACAATCTTTATCTATATTTAAAGAATTTTGATTTGGCTAGCAATCCACATCATGACACAGAGTAATTTGAATCTGCTTCTTTTAAAAATATAATCATGACGAAGAAAAATTTGGGTTGGTGTGATGGGGAATTTAAAATTTTGAAGCGTCTTCATCAACTAGTTGCGCGTCAAACGCCACTTTCCGAAGCTACAAATAAGATTTTAAAACTGAAAAAATCGAATATAATAATTGTTCATTTGACTTCTATTTTAGTTTTTAATATCTAGGATTAATCAAATAATATTTCGTGCTGTTGTTTTTCCACTGTCTTAAATAGTTCAAGAAATGTAATTTTGTAGCAATTTTAACAAAATAAAATTTTTAAGTATGTTAATTCCACAAAAAATAGAAGAATATTTTTATTTGTGTGTATGAACGAATTTTCTGTTTTGTTTCTTTGGAATAATAATGTCGAACTTCCTCTACACCGATCGACTTCCGGTGTAATGTTTCGTCACTGGAAATTTTAAAATTTTCAACCCTCTGTTTGAAGATGTTAATTAATGTTTAAAGTAAAGTTTTTAATGTTATGATTTAAGGATACTTTTAAAATATTAAGTTTGATGTTCATACTGCTGTAGGTTTCAATGTTTACTTTAAAAAACCAGCGGGAGTGGTTTCCCCGAAACTTCCTCGCATACGACCACTAATGTGGGGCGGATAAACACCCAGTGGGTAGGTAAATATTTTTGGGGTATTTACTCAAGGCATAGTTATTTTGAGAAAAAAAATTATGAATCGTGATTTGCAATGAAATATATAAAAGTCATGAATTCCCCAAAACTTAATAGTTTGCAAAGAAAATTTCGTATGTTCGCAATTTTTATGCGCGCTGTGAGGTACCACAACTCTATTTAACGTTTTTGAGTACGAAATCTTACTATAGATCACAAGATTTCACCATACCTCTGGTTAATCACAAGCGTCCTTCTGGAGAATGTCAGAACGAATCTTCGTTTTAGGGAGTTGCCATAATTCCGAAGTGCGTGTTTGCCGCTCGCTACATTTTCCTTCGTAGACCGCCGAGGTCAAAAGCCAACCATACCAACTTGAGTAAAATAAGCGAAAGGCTCGCAATGTTCATTTTGAACCAAATATGCAATTTGAAAAACTTTTTCAACGGATTGAAACGAAAATTGGACACAAATCTACAATTAAGGTTAGAAGGCCACATACCAATTTTCGTGTCTAAGTCATTATCTTAATCAGTTATTGTGTTCACAAGTTTGCGATTATACAGACCGACAGACAGTCCACCCCTTGATGGATTTGTCCTAAACTTTTATACGGGCCTACATTCATGATGATAAAACTGCGTACCAAATTTTATCCATCTAACTATTCAAGTATTTGAGTTATAGTGTGCACATGAACGTGGACTGATAAACTTCCCGTTGATGGATTTTGTCCAAAATTTGATAGAAACCAATACATTATGTGTAAAGATCACATAGCAAATTTCATCCCCGTAGCTCTAACAGTTTTCGAGTTATCGTGTTCACAGACAGACACACAGACAGACATTATTCCAAAATTGTGTTTTTCGGACTCGGGGAGGTCTAAAACGTGGAGATTAGGCAAAATCTAAAGTTCGAATTTTTTGACGATTACAATACTTTCTCTTTGTATACTTCGTATACGAGAAAGTTTCAAGAGCGTCATTTTGTGGAAGCCTTGCAATAATTGTTCGTTATCGATCTTTTTGGCGACTTCTAATGCTTGTTTGGCGGTTATATTTTTAACCAAACGATTAAAGTAATCACTGGCGTTAGCGGTTCAATTTTGATACAGTATCCAAATGAATTTGGAGATTGCTTAAATCGGAGGATTACCGGAAAACGGAGTAGATCCTGGGTGCGGAAGTTCTGTGAACCCAAAATAAACTAAACAGAAAACTCGTCCATAATCATTGATGATGTTTAATAATTCGAAAATTTTGATTTACATAATTTTAGGTATGGGTTATGCGTTTGGAACTCTTTTATTGCCACATTATTTAAGCATGCGCTTTACTAAACATCTGGATAAAGCAAATGGAATAACACTGGCGGGCGAATGCGTCAC